>JAVFBX010249093.1:0-10110 GCA_034783855.1 Mopalia kennerleyi | reverse complement strand
GAATTCTACATATGTAGAAGAAATTTTTATTTTACATATCTAAAATTGTTTTTCACATAAGTAAAAATCTTTTCAACATAAGTAAAAAGAATTTCAAATATGTGAAAAAGAATTGCACATAAGTAAAATAAAATCAAAACTAATTCGACATATGTCAAATTAGTTTTGAAGTGATAAAACGGCTTGCCGTACTGAACTACTATGTGACTATTTTAAAAATCGCAAGCACTGAGTCAGGGAAGCTGATACATATAGTGATTGGTGTGCTATTTTAAAGGGCGTCCCCCAGGGCTCGAACCTGGGCCCTTAATTCTGTTCAATGTTTTTCATTCAAAAGAAAGAGCAGACTATTAATGCCTTCCAATGGTTTAATGATAACTACATGTCTGCGAATATTTCAAAATTCTACGTAATCCTATTTGAGGTCAATGATTGGCAGAATCATGTTTTAAACTGTTGGGATGTTAACTTGCCACATGCTAGAAAATGTAAAATTACTTGGTCTTAAAACTTAATTCATATTTATCAGAATTATGTTTAAAGGTGACCAGACAGATTAACGTTTTAAAACGATTCTCTAGAATTTTAGATTATAAATGTAAGTTAGCTATTTTTAGATGCTTTTTCAGGACCAATTTTTAATTACTGTACTACTGTCTGGTCTTTTTGCTCTAAAAACAGTCTTGATAAACTGGAGAAACTACCAGAAAGCGCTATCCGGTGTGTTCTTTCCGACTTTACCTCCTCGTACAGCAAACTTCTCTCTAAAGCTAACGTTATTCCTTGAAATCTCTATAGAGCAAGGTGCAATGCTTTCGAAGTTTTTAGAAATTATTAATAAGATACATCCTACCTACTTACACGATATCTTGAATGAAAAAGACAGTGCGTATAATCTACGCGACAACAAATTGGTGCACATCTCCCGGTTCAAAACCAAATCCTTTGGCTATCAATCGCTGAGTTATCAGGGAGCAAAACTGTGGAACCATCTGCCCAACGCAATAAAACAATGCCAAACTGTCTCTGAGTTCAAGAATAGCCTTAATGACTGGTATGGATAAACATGTTCGTTGTGTGAAGATTTACTCTAATCACCATATCGTATTTTATACTCATGTAATGTCTAATCAACCATTTTGTTTTGATATACAAATTCATTCATAAACAAATTATACAACACATACAAAATCTTTAAATTTCATTTGTTTTAACGAGAGATTAAAATTATACATATATAAACAAATTATTAAACACATTAAAATTCTTAACAAATTACGAAAAAAAACAAAACACCATAGGTATATTTATTTAAACATATGTATACATTGTACACAGGGTTCCATTACTGGACTGCTGTCGAGAAATCCCCACTACATGGTAAAGAAAGGTTGCTCCAGCAGAATCCAAAATACCAATGGCACCCGAGTCTCTCGTGTTACCGTTTCCAGAGATCACTTCCATAGTTGATAGTCCCTGCTCTCTAAAGTGTTAATATCTCCAGAGATCACTTCCATATCACACTATACCCTGATCCCTGAAGCGTGCAGTTGTACAAGATGAAAATTAAAAACAGCGAAAGGATGCAGCCATGAATTTTTAGAATTGAATTACAATTAATTTTGAATTGGACAGGCTCAATGCACAGAGCTATTCAGAATACATTGAGTTTGGCGCGCATTACCCACCACAAAATAAAAAAAAGGTTGCTCGCCGGATGTTCATTGATCAGACCACACTGCAGGTCGCATTAGATATATATGTATATACAATGTCAAAATACTGAGCTGGTGTCTGGACAAGCACAGCCTCAGTTGGTCCGTTTATAACTCTAGATACTGGTGGAGTTTGGAACGAACTCGGGATCTAGCCAATGATATGGAAATTTACGGGTCTCGTTGCGCTCCATTATAGTCGTTTTGGCTTCAGCCAGATCCGCTTTAAACCTAAAAAAGATAAGGTTACATTCTAGCAAATAAAATATACTGTGAAACTTTTGGGGGACTGTGTTCTACGTGACAACGACTGACAAGACGTATTTGAAATGTCGTTTGATGTCAGCAATAAATTATAAACTGACTAGTGGACAGCTTAAGGTCTTGCTGGACATCTGAGTCGATTTTGTATTTAGCCTCTGATGCAGAAGAATATCTGTACCATATATATGTATATATATTTGGAAAGCTTCAATACTCAGGATAACAGGAGTACATGTATGTGTATGTCTTGAAAATCCAAAATGAGTAAATGTAAATAGAAAAAAAATATACGCTGTTTTTCATGGTTTATTTCTCGAAATGCAATAACGATAAGACTCAATAAATTAGTTGACCGAGTAGAATAGTCCTTACACTAGTAAACGGTCCCTCATTTTTTTTTTTAAATTATTAGAACGATCCAAGTGTTTTTTTTTGTCTATCCCACCTTGGAAAGAAAGTCTTAAACAAATGTAAAATACAACTTTCAAAAAACATTTTTAAAAATCTAAGACGCACATAAAAACGAGGCATCATTTACTATAACGCATAGTACTCTTTACATGGTACAAATTTGAAGTTTTTAACATAAATAGTTTTTGTAGAAATACGCCTTGGAAAATATAGTCTTCTTAAAATTAAAGTGCCAAAAATAGACATTAACGTTTTGTTACTTGAATATATGATCATTGGAAAATTAAATTATAGGCGTCAATTTAATTGTTTGTAATTAGATCTTCGTATTATTTTTTTTTCACCAACAAAGTTTGAATACTTTTTTTGATTAAAAAAAATTGATTCATTTTGAGCCCAAGGGGTCCAACAAGACCTTAATAGATATTTCCTAAAACTATCGACAGTGTCACAGAGAAGGTCAACTAAACTGTAGCCTATGTATAACCTTTATGGTCAAGATTAACTCTCTCGTTTACTTCATCTTAAGGGTACTCTAACAGTCAAATGTTCTGAATATGGTTTTTTTTCTTCTAATTTCTAAGCCATTATTCTTTATATCAGGAAAGTTCCGCTTAAAATATTTAAAATAGGAAAATGTAAATAGGGCCTGTAAATGTCTCCTATGGTAACTAGTACAGTCTGTAGGCCTGTAGACTGACCCTATGTTAACTAGTACAGTCTGTAGGCCTGTAGACTGACCCTATGTTAAGTAGTACAGTCTGTAGGCCTGTAAACTGACCTATGTTAACTAGTACAGTCTGTAGGCCTGTAAACTGACCCTATGTTAATTATTGAGAATACCCATTTGTAGGCCTATGTATGTGGGGTGTTCATTATAGTTCGAAACGCGGAACGTAAAAAACAAATCATTGTCTGCTGAAGTATCCTAAAACCCACAGGAAAAGATTACTTACTTATAAATCACATATTTGACAGTAAATGCACTTCCTGCTATCAAACAGGTTTATGAATATCAGTATGCGGTGCGTAAATAGAGTTTTCAGCAATCGTTCCTGCCTGAAATCTCCTATTGGTCGAGATATGATCAGAACATTGTGATCCATTATTATAGCAGATGATTGATTAGAATTTGTGTTTTTCCCGTGCTCGAGGGTATTTCAGTGGTGACAAATTTCTAGTAAGCTCGTGGTGTTAATGTTGTCATTTGTTGGTACAGGTATGCTATACATGTAGAATTACAAGAAAGAGGTTACTGCTATCTCAACTAAGCCTTATATTTGATTCATTTAAGTTTAAGTAGTATCATAAGTCTCTTAAGAAGAAGTATGAAACCAGCTATTACTCCGTTTCAATGGCATTGTGACTAGGCCAGCGCTGATTGTTGAAGGAGCACCCTCTAGCGAGAAATAGCGAAAGCTTGAAGAACATGAATTGGATGTGGAATCATGGGTAAATCAGGCTAAAGCTCAATCACATATATATTTTTACCACTTGGCAAAGATTATATTTTACCCATTAGGCGTCAGTAGATTAAGACATTCAAACTGCGTCAAACGAAAGAAATTCACCATTTCGTGTGCAAGAGTCAAATGACAATATGAAAGTCCTCTGAGTGTCATAATGCGGTCGCTACTGGGTAATGGCTGGTTTCATACTTATACTTGATAGACTTCTGGTAGTATAAATACTTCAGTCCGATCACGGTTATACTTACTCCTCGATTATCTCAAGGGCTTTCGGATCAAATACAAAATTTGTCTCGAAGTCTCCCAGAGAGTTTGTTCCTCTGTCACTGAGAATCGTCACCATTGTCACAGAGGCAAGCATTGTTGATTTATCGGCGAGAGCATCGATGATATCTTTCTCAGATCGAGGCGCCTGGACATGAAAATAACAATGCTGATAATAACACTTTAAGCATATACTTGTATAATTATTCGAAGAAAAATGTTGCTTTGCCCAGAAATACAAAGCTTGCTATCTCGCGGCAGGAATTGTTGCTGTTAACGTTAGGCCTACCATAGAAACTACTTATATTTGACATCGCTCCCGTTAAAAGGGAATAATCAATTATATAAGCCTGAGAAAGGGAAAATATATTGTTATACCTAGCAAAGCATCTTTGTTAACAATATATAGTTGGGAAAATGCTACATTTATGCAGCTACAGAGTTTAAACGTTCCAATTTGTGTAGGCTAATTGCACTACTTCGGAAATAAAATTAGCACTCTAATCTTCAATTACATAGACTTAATTTTTATTGCGGATACATGCCTAAAAAGGGTTCTTCTGCTGAAATGTCAAGTCGACAGCCTGGGTGGAAGATAGACAAATGGAGGGTTGGCAACAGGTACTCAATTGGAAGGTTTTAAGTCTTGTTTGGCATAACAATTATGTCAGAATGTTCAGTATACGACCGTGTTAATTGAACCCATAATAGCCGGTAAGTAAAAAAAAACCCATTTAAATTGCACACTTATGTGCACTGTAACTCTGTATCTCTAAATAAGGCTTCAAAGTATGACAGACTATTATAGATATAGAGCTTTGCATCTAACATTTAGGACACCTTTAATATGATTGCCAAAAGATGTGATGTCGGAATTATTGATTGTAGACTCACTTACATTGATTGAAGTTTAACTTACTGCCAGATTTGTAACAAATTAGGTGTGTTTATAGGATTAGGGTTTAATTTCCTTCTTAATGTTATTTACCTCAAACGGAGGCATGCCTTCCGAATGGGTGAAGGTAATCATCCAGAATGTCACAGGTAACAAACAATGGGTGAAGGTAATCATCCAGAATGTCACAGAACAGTTGGTGAAGGTAATCATCCAGAACGTCACTGGTAACAAACAATGAGTGAAGGTAATCATTCAGAATGTCACAGGTAACAAACAATGGGTGAAGGTAATCATCCAGAATGTCACTGGTAACAAACAATGGGTGAAGGTAATCATCCAGAATGTCACAGGTAACAAACAATGGGTGAAGGTAATCATCCGGAATGTCACTGGTAACAAACAATGGGTGAAGGTAATCATCCGGAATGTCACTGGTAACAAACAGTGGGTGAAGGTAATCATCCAGAATGTCACAGGTAACAAACAATGGGTGAAGGTAATCATCCGGAATGTCACAGGTAACAAACAACGAGGAGACAATCACAGGATGCAATATAAATACATTACAAACAAATCAGCTTCATGTTCTGAGAGTAACAGGAAAAATATGGTCCTTACCTTATCAGTGGGCGGGTTTCCGCGTAAGTGGGTTGGAAAGTTTGGAGACAAGGCATATGCTTCATACTGACCGAAATTGACTGCCGCGTGGGTTACGCTACATGTAGTGATGATAGATGTAAGCACAGTGACCAGCTGCTCGTTATGCGTAAAATGACCTTCACCTGGAACTCCCTGGCGGAGGGAAAAAATGGACAAATGAAGCTTGCACAAGTCTTCCATTGTTTAACAGTCATGGTCAATTGAGGAGTCTGCAGGTCTAATGATTGATGTCATTTGTTTTACAGTCATGATTTATCAAATGGGAGTCGTTAGTCAGGGTCTATCGAAGAGGAGTTTGCAGGTCTACTGAGGTATGTCATTTGTTTTACAGAGTCTATTGCGGAGCCTAATTAGTTATTCATTTATTTTACAGAGAGGATCTATTGATTATTCTGTAGGCCTAATTATTTATGGCATTTGTTTTACTGTCAGGTTCTATTGAAGAGGAGTGTGCAAGAGCCTTATGAGGGATGTCCTTTTTAAGTCAGGGTCTATTGAACAGGAGTTTCTAAGCCTAATGAGTTCTCGTGCTATTGGACGTGCCCGACAAAAAGTTGTCCAAAAACAAATGGTCGTCGTGTACGGCTAGGGTATTTTTGACCTAGCTGTCTGATTGAAATATTATTGAAAATAACACAGGATTCAATCAAAAGCAAAACCTTAATATTTAATTACAGATACATATTTTTTTGGTTTATTTGTTGAAACTAAAATTTAACCAGTGTGTCCTTAAACACGTGCGAAATTCTCTGTAGTCTGATTAAAACAGTCACAAGCAATTTATTTAAAATAGTCACCGTCTTAATGTCAACATATAGGCCTTCATCATAGACGCAATCTGCGCGAAACAGCTAGATGAAACTTGGTGTTTTCAAAAGTACTACATATATGTGTTATCTTTAACAAAGAAAGTAAAAATGTGTTTGATTTTTTATTCGATTTCAATTTTGTAAACCAGGTCAACGATGTCCGGTAATTTCCGCAAGCGCGTGTGATATCGCATCCGCAATTCTTCAAATATACTGCGCATACCTGCTCGAACGTCAAACGAACTTTCTTTTCATAAAGAAAATTTGACATGGTTTATTTGTTCACTAAATGCAACGAGACACGAGCCAAAATCATTCTGTGAGTGTTTATGGACGACACGAAAAAACATGAACGGTTTGAGAAAAAAACTGGAGAATAACAAAATAGCTGCGATGTTTCTATAGCTACCAGTCACGTGATGATATGCCCTGGTGACGTCGTTCGATAATTAAAGTTCGGATCCCATTTCCTGCAAAAGTTCACCGATTTTTTAAATGAATTATGCTGCAAATCGTTTAAGGGAATATTAGAATATTTTAAAAAGTTATCCAGGTATCAGCCTATTTGAAATACCTTTAAGGGGTTGCTAGACCCCGTGGTCGATTTTCAGGACACGGTTCTATTTAGTCTTTTGTACTGAAGAATATAAATCTGTACCATATATATGTATATATTTGTTGAAAGCTTTAATACTCAGGATAACATATATGTGAATGTGTAGAAAATCCAATTATTATTTCTTAAAATAAAATGAGTAAATGTCAACAAAAAAATATAGACGGCATTTTTCATGATTTATTTCTCGAAGTGCAATAGTAGAATAGCCCTTGAACTAGTAAACGGTGTCTCATTTTTAAACAAATGTTCATTAGAACGATCCCAGTGGACTTTTTTAGAAAACATTTGAAAAAAATCAAGCACGAACTTATAAAAACTTAGGCACCATGTACTAGATCGTATTGTGGTCTTTACAATGGTACAAATTTGAAGTTTCTAACATGAATAGTTTTGCTAGAAATGCGCCATGGAAAATGTAGAGTCTGCTTAAAACTAAAGTGCCCGAGATAAGCAATTAAAGTTTTCGGCTCGAATATATGATCATGGGAAAACTCAACTATAGGCTCCGATTTAACTGTTTTATCTTAAGAGTTTCGAATTATTCTCACCAACATACAGTTTAAGTACCTCACTTTTAATCCAAGCGATAACAAAATTTGTTCATTTTGAGCCCAAGGGGTCCAGTAAGAACTCGAACATATACTTATTTATATGTGTGTTTTTTTAGGTGCTATAAACGTAGCTTGAATATTCGTTTGAGTTAGGTCCAGTGTAATTGTGAGTTGACTAGTTACAAATAAACAAACCAAGCAAACACACAGACATATGTCTACCCAGAAACGAAACCCTCCCAATTGGCACACTTGTCTCTTACCAATATGCCACAGCCGCCTTTGTCTCGTGATGTTACAAGCTCTTTGGCCCAAGATTGGATTTCTGTATCGCCTTCTAACTTGTCTGGAGAATCTGTAATACAGTCACAAGAGAACAAGCCTTTACATTCAGGTTGACGTTTAGGATCCAGTTTAGTTGGCGGTTGAGTTTAGGATTGGTATTGGTGTTAGGTTAAGTTTTTGTGTTAGTATTAAGTTCATGGTTGGTGCGAGTTTTAGATCAAGGGTTATGTTAGGTTCAGTGTTAAGCGTTAGTGGTAGGTTAACGCTTAAGTGTTCAGTCTTAAGCGTTAGTGGTAGGCTAACGCTTAAGTGTTCAGTCTGAAGCGTAAGTGGTAGGTTCATGTTGAATTTATGTTCAATCACCGTTTTAATGTTAAGTTCATGGTCTATGCTAACGTTAGGGTCTCGGTTCATATTAGTTTCAGGTCAAGTGTTCGAGTTACATTCAATGTTCGTGTTTTATTAGATTCAAGGTATGTGTTGGTTTTAGGTCCACGTTTCGTGTTGGTGTTAGGTTCAGATTTTTTAAGTGTTAGTGTCAGGTTTTTCTGCCCGTGTTGGTGTTCCGTTCAAGGTTCTACTTCTTGTACAACACAGACTTGGTCTTACCACGATCTTCACAAACTTATTATTTTTATTGCATATTTTCAAAGACAAGGGCATGTTTCCTTAATAATAATTCTCTAGTAGATAGAGAAAGAATAAAACCTTTATCCAATTGTTTGCCGTTTATCTATCTACCTTTCATAATAATGGCAAAGTCTCCAGACCCAACTCTGCCAAAAGATTTGAGGCTGGCTGACGCGACTACCATGAGTTACCTGCCTCAAATCAATGCGTATCAAGCTACCTTGATTGATAAATGGCAGAGTGATTTCACTGAATTCTCTCTGGAAGGCCTTAGTTCGGTCATGGGTGTCCGCCCAAAGCTCTCTACCGACTTGGAGGACGTGGGGTCTATAGAACCCTGTCGGTAATTTCTCATAGAAATGCTTGAGGGGTTGTTTCAGAAGATTTTGATTGCCCAACACAGTGGCACTTTGGCCAGGGTGGACCAGCGACACTCTGTCCCGATGCCCGGGGCTACTTCTCTTCCCTGGTTTGGGTCCAAACCACCTTCACCAGTAACTGAATCGTTTATTTGAGTGCCTTGCCTGGCCATGCAGGATGATGCTTTGTGACTTACAGATGATGGAATATTTGGCTAATATGACATCGTCGGGGAAATATAAACGTGAAAAGGGGAAGGGAGTCTCGGTTTTCTGGTATGGAGACTCGGAGACCCAGGCGTTCTCTCCATTGTTCGCGCTTGTGCTAGGTTTAAAGTCCATGTAATTGTTAAGGGTTCGTGTCACTGTTTGGTTCAGGGCTGTTATTGTAAGGTTGGGGTCAATGCTAAGGCTCAGGATTCATGTTATTGTAAGGTTAGGGTTAAAGCTAAGGCTAGGTTCAGGATTCGTGTTATTGTAAGGTTGGGGTTAGTGCTTAGGCTAGATTCAGGATTCGTGTAATTATAAGGTTGGGGTTAGTGCTTAGGCTAGGTTCAGGATTCGTGTAATTGTAAGGTTGGGGTTGGTGCTTAGGCTAGGTTCAGGATTCGTGTAATTGTAAGGTTGGAGTTAGTGCTTAGGCTAGGTTCAGGATTCGTGTAATTGTAAGGTTGGGGTTAGTACTAAGGCTAGGTCCAGGATTCGTGTAATTGTAAGGTTGGGATTAGTTCTAAGGAACAGTTCAGGATTCGTGTAATTGTAAGGTTGTGGTAAGTGCTTAGGCTAGGTTTAGGATTCGTGTAATTGTAAGGTTGGGGTTAGTACTAAGGCTAGGTTCATGATTCGTGTAATTGTAAGTTTGGGGTTAGTTCTAAGGCTAGGTTCAGGATTCGTGTAATTGTTAGGTTGGGGTTAGTTCTAAGGCTAGGTTCAGGATTCGTGTTATTATTAAGTTGGGGTTAGTGCTTAGGCTAGGTTCAGGATTCGTGTAATCGTAAGGTTGAGGTTAGTTCTAAGGCTAGGTTCAGGATTCGTGTTATTGTAAGGTTGGGGTTAGTGCTAAGGCTAGGTTCAGGATTCGTGTAATTGTAAGGTTGGAGTTAGTGCTTAGGCTAGATTCAGGATTCGTGTAATTATAAGGTTGGGGTTAGTGCTTAGGCTAGGTTCAGGATTCGT
>JAVFBX010249083.1:0-10110 GCA_034783855.1 Mopalia kennerleyi | reverse complement strand
CGGTTTGTCTTTCTGTTTGTCTCGCATAAATGATAACAGTTTATCTTTTCGACCAGTATATTTATTGATTTCAAATATGTGGTATGGCGACATGCGGAACCTCGTGGAAATGCGGCTGCGATTGGTAATTGTTGTCCTTGCGCACACTTCAACAACAGTCAGCCAATTTGGACATCACACGTATGTGCATGTCGAACACATAATATCACACAAACTAATGGTGGAATTGACTGACGACGGCTCGCATGCTTTAAACTCAGGGTTTATTATACAGCTGACATTTTGAACATACAATCCGCGTTTGTTTTTCCACAAGTCCCAAGATAATAGTCTATTGCAATTATGGAGTTATGTGACATTTCCCCTTTTTAGATCGACTTTAAACCAAATGTCATTTGACTCTCGGTCAGATGCGGTGAACACTTTTCAATTGAAATATATGGTTTATTTCACAAATAAAGTTCTTTAGAATAAAGTCCTGTAACTCGCGACAGTCCGTTATATAACTGCATCAAATAAGAAAACGTTAACTTTTAAAGTTAATGTATAACAAACAAAATGTACTATCAGTCGAAACCATATCGATTCGGTGCATTAACAACGCGTCCTGATCGGGTTTTAGATCTTTCAGATCGTTGGGCTTTATCGATTACTAGTTCCGGATCGTTGTTCGGTTCAGCTATGGTATTAAAATTATCATATGGATCATTATCTAGTTGGATCGTCTGATCGGTTATCTCTGTACCATAAGCTGATTTGAGATGTCGCCTGTTTCGACGATATGTCCCTCTGTTAATAAGATCTAGGAGATAGTTTTTTCTCAGTAACAATACCTGTAGTTGTCCATCCTTCCTCATTATCAAGTTTAATACGTACCGGGTCCCTGGGATTTAAGGTAGGTAGTTCACGTACTCAGTGTCTTTTATTGTAGGAATGTTGTTGTGATGATTTATTTATCTTATCTGTCTCACCGTTTGAAGATCTGGCCTTTGGGGTGACAGATTACTGGGTAAGATTGGAAGTGTTGTTCTTAACAGTCTACCCATTAGTAACTGTGCTGGACTACAGCCAGTAGGTTGGGTCTGTGTTGATCTATAGCTTAGAAGACCTAGAGTAACGGATCCTCTTGCCGTTGGATTGTCTTTGCTATGGCTACAGCTCGTTCTTTTTCACCATTTGCCTGATGATGATGTAGGCTCACAGTGGTATAGCTGAAGTTGTATTTTGACTGAAATTCACGGAACTCTCTGGTTATAGAGTTAGTTCCCTTATACGCTATCAACTGATCTGTTATTCCAAATCTTGCAAATATTTCTTTGAATGTTTTATTCACATCCAGACTGAAGGTACTTGGGCAATCTCAGAGCAACGTGGGAAGTAGTCAATGACTATCAGATAGTTATTGGATTTGAACCAAATTTTAAAATAAATTGTGCTCTAATCTTTCCCATGGACGGGATGGTAGTGATGTTGACATTAGCGGTCTTTCCTCAAACTCGGACTATTTATTTGACAAAAAGTGCATTCAGACACTTTCTTCTGAATCTGTTTGGTGATACCTGGCCACCATACCGACGAGCTTGCTCTTTCGGTGCATTTTGTCATACCCAAATGTCCGTCGTGGATTCTATCGAGCATTTCGTCTCTCATAGACATAGGAATAACGATTCTAACATCACACGTTAAAAGACCATCTACACAACTTAGACGTTCTCTCACCGAAAAATAATCTCGAATTTGATTCGGTAAGTCTTTGGCTTTTTCCGGCCATCCATTTTTCACATACTGCAATACAGTTTTCAGTTCACCGTCATTTTCCGTTTCCCGTTTGACATTTTCTAACTGTCTGTCGGAAATTGGCCACTGTGCAGTCAAGAAATCAATTTGACTTTGAACATCTGCTTGTAGTTCATCGCTATTAGTAGTTTTACTTGGACTTCTGGACAACGTATCAGCAACAAACATTGTTTTGCCTGGGGAATATTCTGTTACTGGGTTGAATCTCATTAACCTCATTAACAGTCTTTGACATCGTAGTGGAGTTTGATCAATGTCTTTGTTGTTAATCAGCGGCACAAGAGGTTTGTGATCCGTTATTAAACGAAAGTTGTTAAGACCAATTAAATATCTAGAGAATTTTTCACACGACCAAACACATGCGAGGCATTCTTTCTCTATTTGGGCGTATCTCTTTTCACTGTCCGTCAGTGTCTTCGATGCGTAAGCAACTGGTTTCCACATTGACCCATGCTGTTGCAAAAGAACACCGCCGATACCATATTGTGAAGCGTCGGCTGAAACCATGGTTGGCTTCGTTACGTCGTATAACGCTAACACCGGTGCACTTGTGAGGGCAGTTTTCACTGAGAGGAAAGCTTTTTCCTGGACTGGGCCCCACAACCACACTGTGTCGGACTTGAGCAAGTCATACAATGGTTTCAACATTTCACTCAGGTTTGGTAAGTATTGCCCTAAATAATTCACCATTCCTAGAATTCTTCTCAATTCAGGTACTCCTTGTGGCTCTTCAAGCTCTTGGATTGCCTTTATTTTGTCTGGGTGTGGTGTTATTCCACTTGGCCCTATTCTATGACCAAGAACATCTATTTCGGTTTTTCCGACAATTAATTTCTCTCTGTTTAATTTCAAATTTGATGAACGTATTCTCTCAATGACATTCTGTAAATTCTTGTCGTGTTCTTTCTTGGAACAACCGAACACAAATATGTCGTCTATAAATACGGCGTTGCCCGGTAACCCTTCTAACAGTTCAGTCATCTTCCTTGTGAAGATCTCTGGCGCTGACGAAATCCCAAACAGAAGTCTCTTAAACATGTATCTGCCGAATGGCGTAATGAAGGTTGTTTGCTTGGCGCTGTCGCCGTCTAGTGGAACTTGATAGAAACCAGAGGCTGCGTCTAATCTGGAGAAATACTTTGCCTTGGACATTTTGCGAACAATATCCTCAAGCGTCGGTAAAACTAGTCGTTCTCTTTTCCCTTCTTTGTTTAATTGACGTCTACACAGATACGAACTGACCCGCTGGACGTCATAACAGGAACCATAGGCGCACACTAATCCTTAGGTTCCGTTACTTTCTCAATTACACCAGCGTTCGTCATGCATTTTAATTCAGCCTCTACTGTGGGTAATATAGGAATCGCTATGCGTCTTGCGTGTGTATGGAATATGGAATGACGTCGTCACGTAGTTGAATTTTCACTGGTTTCCAGTTCATCAGAGCAATACTGTAACAGATATCGTCTCCGATTTCTTCAATACGTCCCATGCGTACTGCCGTGCCTCTACTGAGTAGATTACTGGTCCCATGAGGAACAACAACTATCTCTATTTCAAAGTTATGTTATGTAGCATTGCTGTCGTAGTGAATTGTCCAATAGATTTCACTGCACCACCAGGACTATATAAACTGGCTTTTAGTGGATATAATTTCGGTTTATTTTGGAGTGAGTTGTATGATTGTTCACTTAAAACTGACACATCGGCCCCAGAGTCAATCTTAAAGTGAATAGATTTGTTGTTTATCTTTAAATCCACAAACCAAGGTGACTCATTCGAGTCGTTTTCGTTCACTGCTTCCAGAAAGTATTTTTGGTCGTTGGGAGTGATCCCCTTGGCTGCTTTGTAACACTTTTAACGTTTAGTCTTGCATTAGTCTTGTTTTTCATTTGATTGTTTCGACGAGTTGTTTTGTTTTTCTTTGGCTCCGTGCCATCTGTTTTGACGCGCACCTCTACGATTGCAATAGAGTGTAGATCTATTGTCGACCATAGCCAAAATCACAGTGTTCGCTGAGCTCATAGTGATGTCGCACGAACGACTCAACAGTCTCACCTTCATGTTGTCGATCTTGACATTTAACTCGCTCAAAATCAGTTTTTATTTTCGGTATGAAGTAGCTGTTAAATTTCTCTAAAACAGTTTCAAAGTTTGATTTGTCCTCTTCGTTGTCAAACACGAAAGACTTATAGACATGATCTGCCTGTGGTCCCATGGCGTAGATCAGGGAACTCACTTGAACGTCACCCTCGTCTCGGTGAAGTTTTGTCGCCAGACGAAATCGCATGAATCGATCTCTCCATCATTCGGATGGTCGCTCAAAGGCAAAATGTGCCGGAGGTTCGAATTAAGCCATCTTATCGACGTAAGATAACTTCTGGCACCATATCACACAAACTAGTGGTGGAAAATCGAATTGACTGACGACGGCTCGCTTGGTTTAACCGTAGGGTTTATTATACAGCTGCCATGTTGAACATACAATCCGCGTGTGGTTTCCCACAAGTTCCAAGATTATAGTCTATTGCAATTAGGCCTGTATAGTTATGGGACAGCTGGTTTGACGGAACTGGCCCAGCATTGGACCGATGGCTAGCTCCAATTCTGGCAAATAGAGATTGGGCCAATATTGGGCCAATCAAAACAGAAAGTACTGAATATGGAATTGTGACATAGGAGCACATGGATCACTATAATCGTCTGATCAAATCAGTCTACCGAAATTGTTTGATATTTTTTTCCGATTTTTTAGGTAAGTGTTTTTTTTTCTGTTGTCGTAGGACTCTCCTATTATTTTTCAAAGTACATCCGACTGATATGTAATAACTCCCTTCATGGATTGTGTGACACTATGGCTTGATTACAAGGGGCTCCTTTTTAAAATATATTCGGATTCTCAATACTTCAATTAAAAGGCAGTAGCTCGTGTCGTCTCAGCGATGTCTCTCGTTGCTGCTTTCCCCGGGTAAACAAGTTGGGCACTTTTATAAAATGATGCTTACGTGTTGTGGACTGCAATCGAATGCCGTTTAACATTTTGGGGGCCTGACCGAGATTGCTGTTGCCTCATGAAGACAACATGGTTTCTTGAGTGACACCCAATTTAGGACGAAAAAATTAAATCCAAGATGGAGGATCAGGACCACAGAGGACAAACTGAGCCACAGTCAGAGTCACTGATCGACATGGTTACACCAATATCTGAAGCTGGGGAGGCAAGTAGCCACAGTAATGAAGGTCTGGCCACAGAGCTAAGTAAATGTTCACTTCTACGCAAGGACTTTCGGTTACGGGGTCAGATTGGATAGCTTCACAAGTCTAAATCGCCAAGTAGAACTGGGACACTCAGAGATTGAAATAATCGAGGCTATCATGAGGGCTGTCATACCAGGAACAGAGTTTAGTAATTATGTAGAAAGCAGATCAGATATGAAGCTACCGGCATTTCTATCTATAATCAGAGATTTATATAAAGAGAAATCTGCTACTGGTTTATATATTGAATTACAGCATTTAACACAGGGACAGAGAGAAGACCTGTCTTCCTAATAAGATATGAATTTACGTCAAAATGCTATTTGTGCAACTTCGCAAGAAAAAAGTGATTTAAGTTATAGCCCAGCATTTGTTCAAGGTCTGTTTGTAAACACAATCCGTACAGGGCTAATGTATGATAACATTAGGTCAGAAATGAGATTCTATCTTCAAAATCCAATGTTTCTGATGAACTTTTGATTACGCAACTTAATCAAACCTTCAGAAGAGAGACAGAGAGTATAAGGAAGATAAAAGGAAACAAAGTTGGAGTATCTGTTGTAGAAGAAGGAAGTGAAACCTATCGAAAAGAAATAAGAAGATTAGAGCAAAAACTAACAGAAAATAAAGATGTAATAGCAGATGCGAAAAGAGATGGAGCAACTCAAGCTACAAGTTGCCCTGAGCGCAACAAGTAAAGCTGCCTCTTTTGATCATCAAAAACAGAAAAGAGAAAAACCTGGTTGCTCTGATTTTCAGTCAGCTGGAAAATCACAAAATTATCGCCATTGCTGGACATGTGGAAGTGATGAACATTTTCAAGCAGGGTGTAAGCTAAAGTGTGGGAAAAAGTCATCCACTTGAGTATAGAGGAACTACGAGGTTCAAGTTCTCAACTATCCCCTGAACAGAAAAAGTCAATGGTTAAATTGATTGGTGAGCGATGTATTATGAACGTTTTCATGAATAATGTAGCTATAGAAGTCTTGTGGGATACAGGGACTCAAGTGTCTATGATACCTTCATCACTTTTTCAACAAAAATTCTCACATCTAAAAATCCAACTGATTGAGGAATTACTCACGGATGACTTAAATATTCATTCAGCAAATGGAACAGATGTTCCTTTCATTGGTTGGGTCGAGTTTCAGCTATCTGTGGACAGCAAAAGTTCAGGGATAAAAAAGCCATTCCTGGTGTTGAACAGAGGGAAATTCGTACCATGGTCAATTTAATCCAAAGGGGACATAAGTACTGTCAAAATTGGGAGACGAGATGTGATACCTAAGCGACAAAAAGTTCCAGTACGTTGCACATCACACACTCACATGTGTACCGACCAGTCCGCATTATTTGTACCTGGAAAGACGATGCCATGGCCGGAAGGAATTAAAATCTGTGATACTCTTCTGGACGTTCCTAAAGGATCTTCATGTCACATTAAGGTTATATTCGAAAAAATGATGATCAGTTTCGAGAATGAAACTGATCATGCAATTAAGATTCCAAGAAAGACTAAAGTCGGAGCACTACAACAAGTTCAATCAATTTTGCCCATGCCAGTGGAACAGTTGAATCTGCCTAACAAAACTGAAGTTGCTGAACCAATCATCAAAGATAATTGGAATCCACCAGTCAATTTGTAAGACAGTCATTTAACCGAGGAGCAAAAATGTGAAATGCAACATTTACTAAGAGAAGAATGTCATGCTTTCGCTCAAGAGGAGGAAGAAAGATGTGCTCCAAATCTTGAAATGCATATCAACCTCGCTGACGAGATCCCTGTAAAGAAAAACTACATGTATGTTACTTCACCACTGCATCAGGAAGTTAAGGACTACTTAGCTGACCTTCTTCATAGAGGATGGATAAAGAAGAGTTGTTCAGAATACAGTAGCCAGGCGGTTTGCGTTCGCAAAAGAGATGGATCTCGGAGACTTTGTATTGATTATAGAGCACTAAATGCTAAAACCATTCCTGAAAGACGACCAATTCCAAGAATTCAAGATGCCCTGAATACATTAAAGGGGAAACGATACTTCTCACTTTTAGATCAAGGTAAAGCTTATCATCAAGGCTTTATAGCTGAAGAATGTAGTAAAACAACAGCATTCATTACACCTTGCTGGGGTTTATATGAGTGGATCCGAATCCCCTTTGGATTAAGTGAAGCACCAGGTGCTTTTCAAAATTTCATGGAAAGGTTTTTGGAAGGACTTAGAGATGACATTTGTATGCCATATATTGATGACATTTTAGTATACAGTGATATTTTTTCTGAAGATTTGAAACATGTAAAGTTAGTTTTTCAACGACTTCAAAACAATGGTGTTCTTCTCAAGCCATCAAAGTGTGAGTTGTTTAAGCAAAAAATCAGATATCTTGGTCATCTTGTATCTGAACATGGATATTGTATGGATCCAGTGGATACGGCAGCAGTTATTTCAATAAAAGATAAAGTTCCTCAAAACATTGGTGATCTTCGACAGGTATTAGGATTTCTGGGATATTACAGGAAATATATTCCAGATTTTTCTCGTATTGTCAAGCCGCTTTATGCCCTACTTAAGTGAATTGAAGTCAAGAGAAACTCAAAACGAAAGAAACAAAAACTGAAATCCGGACAATTGTCATCACATCAACGAATAACATGGACCGATGAACACAAAGACATTGTCAATGAGTTGATTAAGTATTTGTTGTCACAATCCATTATGGCGTATCCAGATTTTAACAAGGGATTCATTTTGTCCACACAGATGCCTCTTAAAATGGATTAGGAGCTCTACCAACGTCAGTCTGATGGACGTCTTGGGGTAGTTGCTTATGGTTCAAGAACTTTAAGTTAGAGTTTCTTGTCCGTAAATGGGCTGTTTGTGATGGATTTAGAGATTATCTACAAAAGATTATACAGTGACAATAACCCACTCACGTACATTTTGACAACTGCAAGATTGGATGCCACGCGCCATAGATGGGTCGCTGAACTGGCAGACTTTAACTTGAAGATACATTACAAACCAGGAAGTGCTAATAAAGATGCAGATGGTCTTTCTCGCATGCCTCTGGATATTGACAGATATATGTCTTTTTGCACACAAACTGTCTCTCAAGAATCTGTATGTGCTGTGTTGTCTGCACACAATTCTGGTAAAGAGATCTCCCACTTGTGTCATCTATTTCACTCAATGTAACACATCCAGTTAATTTATCTGAAGAATTACCTGTGAAATACTCCAACGCAGATTTAAAACTTGTTCAACAGAAGGATTCTGTCATTGAACCTGTTCTTAAGTACATCAAATCTGGTAGGAAACCGACCTACAAAGAAAAATCAAAATACTCACCAGAAACTGCTGTTCTTCTTCATAAGTGGCGTCGTCTCAACTTGAAAGATGTTTTTTTGAATAAGACAACAGTTGTCCATGGGAGGAACGTCAGCAACTAGTTCTACCAGTCAAGTTACAGAAGGAAGCTATTACAGAACTTCATGACAAAATGGGACATATGGGCATTGAAAGGGTCAGTAGTCTTTTGAGAGAAAGATTTTATTGGCCAAGAATGTCTAAAGATATTGAACCGCATGTTACTAAGCGATGTATTTGTCTCAAGAACAAAATTCCACCAATACCAGAACGTGCTCCACTTCAACCAATCTCTGCTTCTGCTCCTTTTCAAGTTGTCTGTTGATTATCTGAAACTTGAAAAAAGCAAAGGCGGGTTCGAATACATTCTGGTAGTGGTTGATAATTTTACTCGGTTTGCGCAGGCTTACCCTACGAGAAATAAGTCTGGAAAGACTGCTGCGAACAAGATATTTAACGAATTCAGTTTAAAGTTTGGACTACCTGAACGACTACATCACGACCAAGGTCGTGAATTCGAAAATAGCCTGTTTAAGGAACTGCATCAGCTAACAGATGTAAGCAAATCGAGGACAACCCCGTACCATCCCCAGGGTAATGGACAGACAGAGCGTCTAAATCGTACTCTGCTTGGTATGCTTCGAACTTTGCCAGAAGAACATAAAGCTAATTGGGCTGCTCATTTAGACAAGATGACCCATGCCTACAACTCGACGAGGGACGATGCAACCGGATTCTCGCCACATTTTCTTCTTTTCGGCCGAAAGCCACGTCTACCAGTTGACATTCTCATATTGGATTGAAATCAGATCAGTCTACCCAGGAAAGCAAATCCCAGTATGTCCATAATTCTCAGAAAGCCATGGAACATGCTTACATAATAGCATCAGAAAATTCCAGAACATCTACGAAACGTGGAAGAGATCAACACAACGACGGTGTGCTCTTTTCCCTGGTGATCGTGTTCTGGTTCGAAATTTATCAGAAAGGGGAGGACCTGGGAAGCTCAGGTCGCATTGGTGAAGATGGACCTGTAGACGGAATTCGACCAGAGAATGGTAAGGGTCGGTTGAAGGTGTTGCACATAAATTTGCTTCTTCAATGTGATGAATTGCCTGTCTCAAATTCCTGTACCTGCTAAGAAGAAGTCTGATTTTAATATTCAATCACCACCTTCTACAGCATGTGCACAAGATGGTGATTTCAACTCGGATGAGGAGGCCTTGTGAACCTACCGTCCATCGTCCTGCACGTTCCCATCAACCACCCAGACGCTTCACATATGATGTTTTAGGGAATCCAAGTGTTAATGATCTGAGTACACCTAATCTCTATCAACAGCCTTATTGTAATCCGTGGATACATCAAGGATTGCCAGTTCAACCTCAGTTTAATCAAGGGAGTCATTATCTGCCTCCACCAGTCCCAGTTAATGTCAATCCATACTGTGTTCAGTATTGGTAGGATGTGCATTATGACTGGGTTTGACAGTGTCATTGTGAGTCATGATCTGTACTATCTGTGGTTTGTGTTTGTGAAGAATTCATTCATCTTCAAGACCAAGTTGTGAGCTACAACGAATGTATTGAGATTGCTATTGAATATGACTCGTGAGCTAATAGTGATATGTTCAGTTACATGTGTTCAGAGGTACAAGTTACCTGTAAAGAGATTTTGATCGTTAGTATCA
>JAVFBX010249072.1:0-10110 GCA_034783855.1 Mopalia kennerleyi | reverse complement strand
CCCCCAGCAGGCCCCCACCTCCACCACTCCGCCTCACACACAGTTACAAAGGGATGATGTTGATATTGACAATATATAGGTGAATATAGGTGAAAATACAAAGTACAAAAATCATGCTTGACCTATGTTATATAACTTTCAATAGGTATACGGCACTATGATGAATAAAACAAAATCATATTGACTTTCTATCGTCTTCCTGCCTCGTGAGATAATGAGGATTAACACACCCATGGATGCCTATCTTATATTGAGAGGAATTTGTTACGGGATGGGACCATCGACTCCTATAATCCCCGTATCTCCGGGAAGGATGTGTTGAAGGAAGAACGCCACATGCTATAGACTTGCAAAGGTTATCAAGGTGGAAGAAGTCCATCCATTCCATTCCAATA
This sequence comes from Mopalia kennerleyi, assembly GCA_034783855.1. Classification (NCBI taxonomy): domain Eukaryota; kingdom Metazoa; phylum Mollusca; class Polyplacophora; order Chitonida; family Mopaliidae; genus Mopalia; species Mopalia kennerleyi. The sequence goes on along the minus strand of JAVFBX010249072.1, from coordinate 9,715 downwards.
AACCTGTATCTTTGGGGCAGCCATCCCGCCATCATTACTCACCGCATATTACATTATAAACATAACAATTCCTGATCAATCATGTCTGTCAAGAAGGAAGAGAAGGTTTATACTATTCATATAATCTGGAGAAGCTCTGTATGACCCCCTCGCCCCCACCACCTCAAAAGAAGAAGAAGAAAAAAATGATCTGGAAAATGTCGATAACACGTAAGGCCCTAAACCTTTGTATGGACTGCCTTAATTCACCCATGTAGGAGACGTAATAACAATCCTAACCATTTCCTAAAATATGGCCAGTTTGTATTGCATTAGTTTCTACCTGTATGTTAAAAGGATTCAACTACACAACTCCATTAGAGTAAACTGATGACACACAACCTCAGAAACACAGAATCATAAACTCTATTTCAACTTCCCTAAACTATAACCTCTCATCTCTGAATCATTTCTCTTAGTTTAAAAAGCTTGGAGAGCTTCAAGAAAGGTCGACAAGCGGACAAATCCACTTCAATCAGGCGCTTGTCTATAGTCGTTTTAAATGTAGTCCGATAGGGTATACAATGCTGTATATATACCAGCGTTAATAAACAAGATTGAATTATTATTATATATATAAAACTATTATATTGAGTAATACAATGGAAGGGTGGAATTTTATTGCGATAGCGCAGGGGTAATGGAATTTTTTTTTTTTTAAAGCTAAAATGGATGGAATTTTATGGCAATAAAACAGGGATGATTGGAATGGTGTGGGCAATAAAACAGGAATGGTTGGAATTGTGTGGCAATAAAACAGGGATGATTGGAATTGTGTGGCAATAAAACAGGGATGATTGGAATGGTGTGACAATGAAACAGGGATGATTGGAATTGTGTGACAATAAAACAGGGATGATTGGAATTTTATTGTACTAAAGCAGAAATGGATGACATTTGACAGTACATGAGCAGGGAATGGTGAAATGTTATTGCACTAAAGCAGAGTATGGTATGGGTTTCTATGGTATGACAATGCAAATAGATGGGTGGTTTTTTTATGGTATGACAGTGTGAATGGATGGGGTAATACAATGGAAGGGTGGAATTGTATTGCGATAGCGCAGGGGTAATGGAATTTTACAGGACTAAAGCTAAAATGGATGGAATTTTATGGCAATAAAACAGGGATGATTGGAATGGTGTGGTAATAAAATAGGAATGGTTGGAATTGTGTGGCAATGAAACAGGGATGATTGGAATTGTGTGACAATAAAACAGGGATGATTGGAATTGTGTGGCAATAAAACAGGGATGATTGGAATTTTATGGCAATAAAACAGGGATGATTGGAATGGTGTGGTAATAAAACAGGAATGGTTGGAATTGTGTGGTAATGAAACAAGGATGATTGGAATTGTGTGACAATAAACAGGGATGATTGGAATGGTGTGGTAATAAAACAGGAATGGTTGGAATTGTGTGGCAATGAAACAGGGATGATTGGAATTGTGTGACAACAAAACAGGGATGATTGGAATTTTATTGTACTAAAGCAGAAATGGATGACATTTGACGGCACATAAGCAGGGAAGGGTGAAATGTTATTGCACTAAAGCAGAGTATGGTATGGGTATTGTATGGGTTTTTATGGTATGACAATGCAAATAGATGGGTGTTTTTTATGGTATGACAGTGTGAATGGATGGGTGGGTTTTATGGTGTGCCAGTGTGAATGGATGGGTGGGTTTTATGGTATGACAATGCAAATAGATGGGTGGGTTTTTTTATGGTATGACAGTGTGAATGGATGGGTGGGTTTTATGGTATCAAATTGTGAATCGGCGGACATTTGTGATGTGACGTGGTTAACCTGAATTTTTTCGTAATGCAGCATTGACAAGTGGTATATATGGTAGGACAGTATTGGTATCAATGGAATGATCTGGTTCGACATTTTCAAAACCATCTGTATGACATCTAATCCGACCCCATTCCAACATATACCAGTCCACTCACATGCATAAACATCTTACACTATAACGTAAACTGTTTTCTTTATATTTAAAGACAAAGTGAACTATATCACATTGGTATAAAGACCATGTGCCGGATCAAGAAAAAGCTTATAAAAACATACGCACTCGAAAGTCGTCGTAACACATTTGAGTTGTAGTCTTCATGGAGAAATACTCGTGTCTGGTTTAAATCCTTTTGTGTTTTTATTGATCAGATTACAGATACAAAACAGGCTTACATCCACATAGATGGAATATTAGAATCCGTTTAAAGCAATCCTACATGTAAGTTATATTTATTTATCATAAATGCTTTCCGGTTTTCAATTATCCGTATCCAACGTTACAGAAATCTCCCCCATGAAGTCCGATTAAAAGTGTCATGGAACAGGAAATGATTTATAATTGGTTACTAATTGTTATAATATAACACCTATTCTTCTAGGGGAGGGTTAATCGTGTCTATTGAGGAAACAAACCTATTCTTCTAGCGGAGGGTTAATCGTGTCTATTGAGGAAACAAACCCAATATAAGTGCAATAATGTCACCGGGCGATTTGACTAGGCTTAAAGTCATTTCACAATTAAAAACTAAAATGGCTACAAATACTTATCATAGCATAAAATATCAACAAGAAAGGACATGCTGGTTAATGTGAAACTTCTCTTAGGGTAAACTGGCTTGTAAATATCATTCTCTTTAGTGAATATATTTATTGTTTCATTTCTTTTTCTCTGAAGTACCAGTTTGTCGGTTGATTTATTCTTAACCCATACCCAATATCTCGTTTGCTACATATTTACCACACACTTTTTATACCATGTATATGGTCATTTCCTTCTCTTGAGATATATGTAGGCCGCCCATAACAACTGGAGATTAAGGTCTATTTAGAAACTTGTATCATGTAGTTTATCTTGAACATGAGATGATCCGTCGGTTTTACTATATGGACATATACCTTTGCCAGTGTGATTACTTTTTAGAAATATATCAATTGATCACAAAAACGTCCAAATAAATGTGCCATGTTAAGTAATAAGATTTATAATTGGCTACTAATTGTTATAATATTACACCTATTCCTCTAGCGGTTTATTGTGTCGACGGAGGAAACAAATCCAACTGAATTGCCATAATTTAATCGGATTGTTCAGTCTATATCGGTCATCTGAGTAGACGTCATATTTTAAACTTAACCTAACCCTCCACAGATTTGATCACTGTTTAACATCAAACAATAAAGTATTCGAAGTTAAACCGAGTTAAAAAGATCTGTCATGTTTGTGGATGCTTATCTAGTGGACACAGTATCGAATTGTGGTTACCTTTGCTCCAACCAATTGGTGGTGGCACAGAGCGAAATATACCACCGTTTGTTTCATAAAGGTATTTTACCATTTGGCTCAGATATCTAATTACTTAAATATTTTCAATAAAACAACGTAAATTATATATCTTACATATGCAATCTTAATGTATTGAATAGAACATCTGTAAACCGTGAAAAAACAAGTTAGATTGACTTACCGCAGATTTTACTGCATTGTTCTTTAGCGAGTGGTAAATGTAGGCGACGTTATAATACGACTGACGCCTTTCCCTTCCCCTCTCTCTGACTCACTTAACGGTAACTTAGTGAGGAAGTAAACGGATGGTAGATACCTAGTGGGCTCCCTCTATATCGGCTAATCAGAAAGGCTCATCGCCACGAAGAGACTGCGCTCGACCTTTCTGTCAAATTATCCTCGCCACCCATATGTGCATGCAAGCCGCTGCCTGGCTACAATTAAATATCTGTTTCCCTCGGAAAGTTGCTGTAATGTTATTAGTGACTTGCTCGAACAGACTTCACTCAGAAGATACACATTCTGGACAGGCGCCAGAACGGAAAAATGTCAACCAACCATTAAATGAGAAACTTAAAGGTAACCCGGTATCGGGTCACAAGGAAAGGGAAATACAAACAAATATCAACAAGAATAGTATAATGGTATATATTCGACAGGTAAATCAATCGTGTGTTTATGAGACGGTAATGCCAGAAACTGCTGCATGTGATCATACAACACCCATTGAATGTGCTCAAGATCAAAGCAAAACGTTTCCCCCATAATCCCTCTGATCTAGATTTCTCTATATGTATTATTCGCTACCGGTTCAAATTTACCATTTCACCATAATAATCACTAAATATCTATGCATGCAAAGCGATGTATTAAAATGGTATGTGTTTTTATTGTGATAACAAATTCGAAATTACGGCGAATGTTCCTTTTTTGAAATAACAGAGAAAAAGCCAGAATAAAGTTTCATGTTAATACTTTACATTCCAGTTATCCTTGATTATAAGTATGATATGACATTCTGTTTATGGTCTTGCTGGACCCATTGGTCGATTTTCAGAACACCCCTTGTAATTAGTGTCTAATGCAGAATAATTTAAATCTGTATAATACATATGTATATATGTTTAGAAAGCTTGAATACCCAGGATTACATATATGTGTATGTTGTCAAAATCCAATTATAATTGCTAAAAATGTTTCAAAATGAGTAAATGTCAACAGAAAAAAATAGACGGCATTTTTTATGGTGTATTTCTCGAAATGCAATAACGATAAGACTCAATATATAAGTTGACCAAGAAGACGAGTGGTTGAACTAGTCCTCAGTGTTTTAAAGATTTGATTAGAACCATCCCAGTGGATTTTTTGTCTATCCCACCATGGAGAGTTTTAAAAACATGTAAAATACAACTTTCAGAAAACATTTTCAAAAATCTAGGACGAACTCATAAACAATGAGACATCGTTTACTAGATCGAATTTTGCCCTTTACAATGGTACAAATTTGAAGTTTCCAAGATGAATTGTTTTCTAGAAATACGCTTTGGAAAATGTAAAGTCTGTTTAAAATTGAAGTGCCAGAGATAGGCATTAAAGTTTTGCGACTGGAATATATGATCATGGGAAAACTGAATTATAGGCTCCAATTGAACTGTTTGTATTTCGAATTTCGAATTTTTTTTCCCACCAACATATAGTTTGAATACCTAACCTTTAATCCAAGCAATAAAAACAATTTGGTTCCTTTTTTACCCAAGTGGTCCAACAAAAGCTAAAAGCCATCAAAGGAATGTATCCATACATACATACATACATACATACATACATACATACATACATACATACATACATACATACATACATACATACATACATAATAAAATGTATCAATTGGCTCTGTGTCATGCGGGCTGTATTGCGGACTACATATTCTGCTAAATTTTCTAAATAAAACAAAATCGCTCAAATGCCTATTTACTAATCCCAGGTTGAATGTATAACTAATGGCTGTGTAAACTTATACCCGACTAAAGCAGTCATTGTTAATGTAACGTTAGGCATTAAAACCTAGTTTACATACAACATTCGGATGAAGTTATGTTTTGTTTATTTTGTTTTGGTGAATATATACACGGTATAGCTAACGGTAAAGTACACTACCATCAAGTGTGATGGGTACAGAACCTGCCTGACTCCCGATGACTCGAGAAATATTATCTACCCAACTATAATTGGTAGAAATAGTTGAGCGAATTTGACAAGAGCCGGAGTAGACCGCGAACCATAGCATCTGTGCTAGAGGCTACACGAACTCGAGCAGGTTCCTCAATGGTATCAGGTTTAACGTGCAGGGAAAACAGCCAACGGAATCATTATAAATGAAACCAAACGTCCCAGTATGCAAGTCATATCGGATCAGAATAAAGAATGGCATCTGCCTGACAGCCTTATTGAAAATAATTATACACTTTATTAGTAAACTGTTTTCTCAGCTTGATAACTATAACATCAAAGAAAGAATTACGTAGGCCCCTATACTGTTGGTAAATGCTTTTATACCGGTATCTGGACAAGTGCAGCCCAGAAGAAAGATTTATGTAAGCTATAAGCAAATTGTTCTTTAACTGAAGGACCAAAAAAAACAAAAAAACAATTATGTACTCTTAAAGTAAGTTGTGTTTTACGTATATCTTGAATGTTAATGCAGCAAAGAAAGAACGGCGGGTACAGGTACGTAAGTAGTTAACTGCTGTATGTCTTTGTTAGTGAATGTCTCTTTAATGTTATCTCTATAGCAAAAGCACCATGAACAGAATTTAGTAAACTCAAGATTCTATTACAACTGATTAAGTTGTTGGCTAGTGATATTTTTTATCTGATATCAATCTACATCTAGGGAAAACAAAATAAACGATTCTGCTGCTAACATCCAACACCTTATTATTAAACTACTTATAATTTAATTAGTAATGGTTCTTGAAGCTAGTATTCGATTACTTATGATTCTATTAGTAAGTGATGTGATGTTAATACTAGCTCCATATACAAACAAACCATTTTGTGTATATGCATGGTCATTCGGTGCAGTTGGTATTTGGTGTATGGGGAATCTCTGTTCGCATGAGTTAATCGACATGTTTGCCACGTTTGTGGCATTGTGGTTATGTTTTGTCAGTATTACTAATTTGAGGGTGTCCTAAGATTCTAATCCTGGTCACTGTTATTGCTAGTCATTTCACAGCAGAATTCGAACATCAATCAACCGAGCCTATAAAACAGGAGAAGTGTTTGTGTGATCAGGAGTCCAGTAGTTTGAGTTCCCGGCCATGCTAGATATCACGCACTTGCTTGCCATTGGTAAACTTCTCGTGGTAACGGATTGTAGGATAAGTGTTCAACCAACACTCATTCGGGACACAAAAAGGAATCGTGTGTTAACCCTGACATTAGGTCAAATTAAGCTACCCGAGACGAGGATTGACCAACATTCTATTTTGTCCTGTCCATACCATATCAGCCCACAATACTCGAAGGTCCCTGGACAAACAGTGAGCTCAACTATTAACGTAGATCAGCTGCATCAATCACGGTGACTCAAATTCAAATGTATTATTGCTACTCTGTTAATCCTGCTAATCCTACTCCACGACATTTCTCGGCTCACCCTATCCATATTAATGCAGAAAGTCCACACATGTTGGTGTTTCCGTCTCAATATAGTTACAGAGGTATTTTCAGGAAAACTAATTATCGAGGACTAATCAGGTAACCAAGCACATTCTGTTGTGTGTGAATTCCTTGCGTCAATTCATAACCTATTGTTAAACATTTCTACCAACATAATGCATACCGGGACCAGGAATTCTCTATTCTAGCCATGACACATGTTTGTAGTTAAAACTTATTAAATGGAATATAATAGATTGGCTAGCATTCTGTTGAGTGCGCGCAGTTCGTTTAATTGTAATATTTGACATATTGTTCAAGGGATGGACTGTGTAAAATAACAACATATTTGCCGAACCTTAATTGTTAGGAAGTTTAGACAAAAGTTACCGTTTGAGACCTATAGGAGCCAATAAACCCTGTTATTCATACCGCAGTTATTTTAGTTTTTGAGAGAGATGAATTATTCAACGGATCATTACTCTCCTTGTTCAGAGCAGCATTCTAGTTTCCGGATATCTACCCCAGCCACGTTCATCAACAGAAATGGATGGTCTCTGTGTAATTTCCTTTTCATCTCTATCTTGTTGAGACACACTGTGGCGTTGACAGGTCTGATGACGTCACAGAACAGATCTGTCTCCACCCGCCAATCAATCAACACTAATTCCTTCACATCGAGATGTAACGATATAATTCTATAAAAGTTAAATCTGTGTGCGTAAGGATACACAAACCACTTCTTGTGAAAGGTAGCAGCATTCTGTACGTCGGGACATGGTAGTTATTCGTCTATAAAGATTGACGTATTACTGCTATAACTATATTGACTATGTTATAACTATTTCTCACTATTAATTTGTTTGTTTATTTATTGGAAACCACTACATGGTGGTCGGTGGCATAACACTGAACACTTACAATAATGATACGCTTGGCGAGAGGTGGTATAACACAGAACACTTACAATGATACGCTTGGTGAGAGGTGATTCACCAGAAGTCCATTAACTTAATGGACTTCTGGTTTGAGTCAATTTGACGGGAACTACAAAAAGACAAGAGCACGGGTCGGTATCGGGTATATAACTCGATAAACGAAGCCCACGTCTCAACGTCTGAGAGGAGTGTTCTAATAAAGGAGACCCCACCTCTACCGTGAAGCTACTGTCAGTAAACGATAGGGCACGGCAGCTATCTTCATATTGTACACGGTATACTCTTATCTTAACTATCTTCTATGAGTTGAGTGGATTTTAGTTGGCCGTGCCATCAGGTCTTCCCCTCTTTAACAGCATGTCCTAACACGATCCACATGTGGTCAAAACGTTTTTAATGGCATATGTAATAGTGATATTATCCGCGTAATATAAACTCAGCAAAGCGCACTACCGTTCGATTGGAAAATTCCTTGTTAATTCGTTCAATCATGTTTTTCGCCGTGATAAAGGGTATTGCACTTAAATGGCGGCGGCGGTCTCCAAACAGTCACATGCAGAGTACTTTAAATGTGGGGTGTTATATTTAGATCGTAGCCGAGCAGCTACGCTGTTTTTGTTTGTTTTTGGCCACACCCATAGTTTAAAGTCTAAAAATCATTTTAAATTCCGTTAGCAGTTATTAATTATAGTACGACTGTCGATCTCCAGTGGATTGGCCGTGGAGAGTATACATCTAGTAAAACAAATGATACCACGTAGATGTTTGACAATCTAGTGAGACAAACTAGCGGAAAATATATGCAAATTGGCTTGTAGAGTATTAGTCACCCTCTCCTCTCAACTTAGGACCGTCACCGATTACTCTTCATAATTAAAATCCCTGTATCACATTTGAAATACATTCATCCCATTAATGCAAAGGAACACGTGTGATTCTTTCCCTGATGTTTGTATCAAATTGTCAGATTATATTAGGGTTACTTGACCTGAAAAAAGGTAAATAAATAAATCGACATACATTAACAGATAAAGCGTGTGTTGTCATTTTTTAAACACATTCTATGACGTCATTATACATTTTTACTCTGTTGCTGTCAGTCTTGAGTTATGCCTCATATTCAGTGATTGGTGAAGCAGCCACTTCTAAACACTGTTACAAAAACATCCATCCCAGCAGTGGTCTCATAATGCCGTCAGACATCATTAGTGTTTTAAGCGTATGATATCTACGGGAAGTAGGCTACAGCTGCTTTCGCGAACCGCGCTTCAACCGAAGAGCGTTTACATGTATTAAGTAGCGTGGTCTCCCATAATCAGTCTTTTCAGACAAATTCGAATTTCTATGATTTGACGTAGCATTATTAATTGTTTATAATCAAAATAACATCGTCGCAATATAAAAAATATTCACTGTGTACTCGTGTTCTCTAGCCAATAGTTTTATTCCGAGCTACTCTGCATAACAACCCTTGGCGGATTAATCACATATAAATATAAATAACAGCTACGCCCCCAAGCGGATAAAATGACTAAGTGTCGAGTTAAAGCATTGATAACATAATTATGTTGAATGTTATACTCTAGTGTTGACCATTGGCTTAAGTTTGTGAAGCTTTATTGACGTATATATGGCGAGTTGGTGTCTGTAGGAGAGGGCACATATACACTACTCTCATTGAGTTGGTTGAATACCTGGTCACACCTATGAACAATATACACCAATCATATCTCACACCCATCAACAATATACACCAATCATATC
>JAVFBX010249061.1:0-10111 GCA_034783855.1 Mopalia kennerleyi | reverse complement strand
AGTGATGTTAACCTCTAACTGAGCAGAGAAGAGGGATAGCAAGTAGTATTAGGCAGTGGAAAATAGTTACCTTTTTCAAGCATATGCTTTCATAAAAATTTTAAAAAACTAGTTTTAGTACTTCGCTCGCCTAAACAACAGCATCCAATTTAAACTCCCTTGTGGGCTGAGACTAGTACGCATTAAAGCCTACTTCTATGTGCCGTTCACAGGATCGAGTCCTTCTGTCGACTCTCAGGTGTATGAGTGAGTCACACGATGTGGCTCTGGCGATTGCAGGGGTGGTTTGTACGAGGTTTTCTCCCAGTTTTCCGCCGTAATAAGCGAAGGAACAGTGTTCAGTGGACAATCCGTCGCAATATAAGTGAAATACCCTTGAGTACAACGTTAAAGCCCAATCAAACAAACAAAGAAGCAGCCTTTCTGTTTGTGGTGTCTTTGTATGTCTTGTGTTTGTCCAGTCTCATCATTGCTTCTTACCAGTGGTGTCAAGGCTGGAGGAACAGTGTTTAACTCAAATGAAACAAATAAACCTTTTAAGTTGCTGGGACAAAAAATGTTTGTCTTTTAAAACTAGGCTTTGTTTTGGTATGAAAATAAAAATTGAATTATTATTTTGTAATACTCAGATTACAACCCTGTTCGGCAACCACAAATATTGCCTTTTCATTTACTTTACAGTTATCTGGACCTTCAGATTTGTCAAAGAATGCTATCCAGGTCTTTGAAGTGTTGGTGCAATATCTAATAACAGAGCATATTGACTATGCAGTGGAGTTAGGACTACAGGGTAAACTCTGTGCATGTTTTAACACTACAAATGATATAAATATAAAATCTATATATAGATCAACTGTTACCTAATAGAATTAAATGATCTCCAACATGTACATTGTACAACAAAAAAACAAACAAAATGAGGCGTTTCATATATTTTTCCATGTATTCCGGGTCATTAATGTGGTTTGTACAGGTGGGTCATTAGATATGTTTTTTAACCCCATGAGATCTTATCATGGGGATAAAGCAATGGGGCCTCTGGTTAGGGGCAGTTTGTTTGAAGCCTAATAATGCTGGCTTGACTGGGCACTGGAGGATGATTTGCTTTCCAACAGTATCAGAACGTTTCATATTTAACATTGTTCTGGTATCAATTATTGGTAAAATACACCACCATCTTATAAGTGAAATACCTGTATTAAGCATGGTGTGGCGTAAAATACCAATCAATCAAGAAATTAATCTAAATTTTTGGATAAAAATAACGTTAATTGAGCCCAAACTTGAATGGTTTACAACCCAATCGAACGAAGACAAAAAAAAACGTCAAGAGTTTTACTTCTATTACTTGTTGTGTATGACTTCATACTTAATATTCAAGTTGAAAGGAATAATAGAAAATAACAACATATAAAGCGTGTACTACCTTTTTACAACCAGTGCTGCTCTATTTGTTATTAATCAATTTGATTGTCTATTTTCAGCTGTCCCTCTTCCTGATCCTAAGTCAGAACCTGACATCTACTACTTTGATGTTGTTGGTCAAGCCAACACGATCTTCCACCTCTTTGAGAAACAGTTCAGTGACAGTCTTGTTCCATTAGTTCTGTAAGTGTCAAGAATCCTGAAAAGGAATGATGGCCACCCATTGGGCTGGCACACCGTCGTGTTAGTGAAATATCCTCAAGTACGTCGCTCAACCCAAATCAAATAAGCAAATGTAAATACCAACAACTTCTCATAATAGAATAGTGAAAACCTCTAATGAGTACTGGATGAATAATGCTATGATGGTCATATTTGTTTGCTATACTAAACAATAGGATGTCGACCATCAGGTATATGAGGGAGTCTCATGAGCTCTGGCAATTCAGGGGTTGTTTTGACAAGTTTTTTTCCCTGCTTTTAACTGTGTGAAGTGGATAATCCATTGTCATATAAGTGAAATACCCTTAAATAAAACTCAAATCAAACAAACAAATATTAACAAACTAAATTCTAGGTTATTATACAGTGTAGAATCCAGTATGTACGAGTCCAACTTGACTTGAGAGTACGTAACCCCTGCAGGCATCGAGTCAATGTGTACAATTTTAATACTATTAATATTGGATTCCACATTGCATAATCCCCTTTAAATACTTGGGAAAAACGCTTCAGAACATATATTGTCAAGTTCTGCAGTGTACTAATAGCTGATTATGTTGCCATTTTTTTTTATACGAACACTCGTTTCAGTGGTGTAGCCTGACGTTAAAAACAAATAAATTTGTACGAATCCAATATGGTATTATATTGTATCCGGACATGGTACAAATCAAGAGTTTTCATTGGATGAAACTGCCACATGTATTATGACACAAGTTATTAAATGAATACTTATGGTTTTGGTTTGCAGATCATCTCCTCAGCACAGTGAAGGTGTACAGAGAAAGAGGGAACTCATTGAACAGTTAGAAAACAAAATGGATTTGGGACTAGATAGGTCAGAATTAGTTTTGAATAAAAAAAAAATGTCTTAGTTTTATTCAGACTGAATGTATAATTCAGCAATATGAAGTAAAAGAACAGAACTAAGAAGTTTGATGTCAAAACTTCCTATTTTGGTTGTTATATGGTTCCCCTTCTAGATTGTTGGAATTATCCTTTCCGATCTACATATTGACAGCAGTCATTCACTTATAAAATATAAGATTTTACATGATCAATCCTTTTAGTTAAAGAATTTTTAAGCCAATCTTATATTTCTTGAAATTTATGCAGACATGTTGACTGGTAATCAGATTGTCAATGCAAATCAGAATCTCGGTGGAAGAACACCTAAAAAACTATTAAATGTATTTAATTTGTAACCAAGTACATCTAAATTCAACTGGGATCCATTGTGTGATTTCACAGTCACTCAATACTCATGTTAACCAAATACTTTATGCAATGCTAATACAGTATAATTCCTGCATCACAAGGAACGATGTGTATCTGGCCTAACAACCTAATAGGCAAGGGTCCAAATGCCAGGAAACATCTTTATAATAACATGAGGAAGGCTACAGAGTAAATCTCGGCTAAATTTTATGCCATTTTGATCTTCATTGATGCAATTCAAACAGAAATAATTGTAAACATTGATGATGTGAATGTTTTGTAGCTAAAAGGTTTTAGTGTCAAATCAAAATCATTCTGTTAGGAAAACAACATGATGTAATAGCATCTAAGTGATATCAACACAATACTGACAGGTCTTTTGGTTGTTAATGAGTCTATGATGTATCTTTACTCAGCAAATTAACATTGTCCTCATGCGGCATTAAGAAAATATTAATTGATATAGTATACAATTTTAACAATGCAAATTATGATTAAGTACAAACATGGAATACATATATATGTTGTAGCATCCTTAGTTAAAACCATAGCCCAGGTGGCTATATCATGAAGAAACTAGCAGGGGCAACATGGTTTTTACCTGTTTAAAATAGAACTCTAAAGAGCTGCTTTTGCAGTTTCCAAATTTACAATATAATACAGTGCAAATTTGAAATTTAGCCACCTTGTCCTAGAGGACAGAAGACACTAAAAGTTTGAAAAACAGAGTTGCTTTAGTTCATTGTCCACTTATAGAATAAATTTATTGGACAAGAAAAGGTTGATAACGGCAAAATCTTGAAATTACATCTCCCCAGAGCAGACACCCATGTGCTTGAAACTGCTGAAATTGGCTTCCAAACAAACTGAAATATTGAGTCACCATGCATCCATGTATGAAGTGTATCATTTATTGATGTTGTAAGTGTACTCTACTTGGTGAAACAGTGGTTTGGAAATATTCAAAAATATTGAATCACCATGTATCCATGTGCATCTTTTATTGGAGGTGTCATTTGACTCTTTGTTTGGGTTTTTCTTGTACATATTCATACCAACCTCCATGTTCCCCTACAAAATGCAATATTCTATCTGTATAAGAGCAACGTTGCTGAGTCTTTATGCCAAATTTTGTTTAAAAATTCTGTTGATAGGTCAGTCTCGGCAATTGTTGGTTGGATTCGATACATACTGGCCACAGAACAAAAGAAAATAGATTTTAAGAATGATGCAGAGGATGCTCCTCTTAGGATGCTTTCCCCGGTAAGGCAATACTTGTACTTTATCCCACTGTGTAAATCAGCATTGTATTATCCAGACTTGGTGATACTGTAATTCTGAACAGTTTTATTCATGTGTTTAAAAGAACCAGTACCAATAATCTATCCCTAATGCAAAAAGAGCCTGTATGCTTTTATCTACTTGCAAATATTTAGTTGTAGTGCTTGTTTTCAAACTTGTATAGTCCTGGAAAGACCCTTTAAGTTTCCGGAGATTAATCATACTGGCATCAGGTAATAAAGGGGCCTACATACCTTCATACATTTGATCTATTTAATGTTTTTATGCACAGCAAAAACAAAGAAACCCAATATTTGGATTTGTAGTACTGAAAAAATATGTTATTCAGAATGTATACCTGTCAGTGTCACATGCTTAGAATTATCGAATTAAATTTTAAGGCACATTGTATTTTCGTAGAAAACTAAATTGAGGGCAAAGTCATTGGGAATGAGTTTGCGTAATATTTCAGTAGCTAGTATGTGTGAATTGTGATTTTCCTTCCACTAAACGCTCACACTGGACATCTGAATCCTACTTTGATTAACTGTTCACAGGATCGAGTCTGCCTGTCGACCCTCTGATATATGAGGGAGTCACATAATGGGGCTCCGGCAATTGCGGTGGTGGTTTTTACGAGGTTTCCTCTCATTTTCCACTGTAATTAGGCAAGAAACAGTGTGCAGTGGATAATCCAACATCATGATGATCATATAAGTGAAATACCCTTGAGTACATCGTTAGACCCCAATCAAACAAACACACTGGACATCTGGTATATGAGAAAAGAACACTAGGTGAATGGCACTAACAGACGTGGTTTTTACAAGGATTCCCTCTCTGTTTATACTGTATTTCAGTAGGGCAGTGTAAGAATAGGACAATTAGTTGAGGCAGAAAAAACATTTTGCTTTTTATAGCATTGATCAATCAATATTCTCACAATGATACAGAGGTACCGGTACATGTACTTCTTGTTCTACCAGGTCTTTATTAACCTAGGATAGTGGATTATAACTATATTGTGCATTCTCACTCTATGATTAGTAGCAATGACTTTAACATGGGAATGACCGAGTTGACGTTTGCATTACATCCTGTATTTGTCCTTATTTGTTACCAGTGGCATCGAGGGTGGTTTCTTTCACTCACTGTGCTGGCATAGTCATGTGAGTAAAATAACCTTAACTCGGGGTTAAACCCCAATCAAACAAACGCATGGGAATACACTATATAGCAATAATTATATGCAAACTTCAGTTCCTCTGTATAATTGTAAATCTTTAATATTAAAGGACAAAAAGATATCTTCTTCCATGCTCAGACAAGAATATTTTATATCATTAAAGGATAGTTTTATGCAGTCTTGTGTGTATGTATGTAATAATACTTTTTTCTTTTATTTGGTGAACTGGACTATTTTAGGTAAAAGTTTTCATCTGATGTTTTTTTCAGGCATGTGAAAAAGTGACAAAATTTTTGACGAAACAAGTGAAGAAAATTCGAGATGGTTTAGATGGGAAGAATGTTGAGGCTACACTAATGGAAATAGGAACAAGATTTCACCGACTGATCTTTGAACATTTCCAACAGTTTCAGTACAACTCAATGGGTACCATGTTTTCAAACTTTTGTCTAAATAAGAAAAACTAGAACAAAGTTTTATTTAGAAGATTCTCCATGATGTGGACGTTTTTTCTTAAGGGTCAAGGGAGATATCTTTCACCCATTGGACTGGCAACTAGTCCTAGGAGGGTCCTATAACGTTAGGTGTGACAATAATAATAACCAATCAAACAATATAAGCATTTTGTATAAACTTCCTGTTGCCTTTGTAAAAAATAACCTTAATAACAGTCGAAACCTCAATCAAAAAAACAATGAAATATTTAGGAATACATGTAGTATAAAGAACAAGGTATATGAATACAAATTCTGGTCTACTTTTCAACATAATTATTACTAAGCATCAATCAAAGCAATACTACGGACAGAGCACAATTTGTTCACAGGTGTTCTACTATTACATTTGATCTTTTTGTTGTATGTACAGCTTGAGAGCCACCACGTCTTCAGTTAATCATGTTTTTGTCTTCATGATTTAATTTCAGGTGCCATGCTGGTGATTTGTGATGTGAATGAGTATCGTAAATGTGTTAAGGATTTTCGCTTACCTTTAATCACTCAACTCTTTGAGAAACTACACGCTTTATGTAACCTGCTGGTAGTAGTACCTGAGAATCTGAAACAGGTCTGCACTGGAGATCAACTGGTAAGTTACCAACACTGTTCCACTATATAACCTTACAATTTGTCTTTTTGAAACACATTTTTCAATACCCGAAAGCATAAAGCAAATTTTTTTTACATAAATCTGTCGCGGCCGTGGCATAGTGGTTAGTTAGTGTGCTTTCCAACTCCTACTTCGATTTACCGTTCACAGGATCGCATCCGTCTGTCGACCCTCAGGTATATGAGTGAGTCACAAGATGTGGCTTCGGCAATCACGGGGGCGGTTTTCCATCATAATAGGGCAAGGAATAGTGTGAAGTGGACAATCCGTTGTCATATAAGTGAAATACCCTCGAGTACGACTTTAAACCCCAATCAAACAAACATAAATCTGTCAGTCTTCAAATATTGGGAAATCATTTATCAGTTTATGCAATAATAATATTTTTCATTTCATTAACTACGTGAACAAGTCGATTAAACAAAGAGGCTCAGACTATTTAAAATTTTCCAGGCACACGAACATCATTATTAAAACCAAATTTCCTAAGAAGATTTAATTTCACTGTTCCAAGAATATCTGATTCAGGTCCCTGCAATTGCGCGTTGTTCATTTCCATTCCAAATCAAGCTGTCATGGCTCAGTCGTTGGATTACTGAACCGTGTTCAACTATCTACTCAGATGGGAGCCCTCTAGTGGACCTCCAGTATCTGAGAGTCAGATTAAATACTCTCGAAATTGTGTTCATACATCAACTGGTTACCAAATAAATGCTTTGGTCTCACTCTCAATTCCTCATCATCAGAAAACCTTGTGCCTTGATAGACACAGCCTTTTCAATATGTATTAATAATAATATTGTTAAGTTCTACACATTTTGTATCTCTCTTTGCAGAATGGTCTGGAAAAACAAGTCCTACTTTCCTTTGTTCAACTGAGGGCAGATTACAAGACAGCCAAGATTGCTAATATTTTGAAATAAGGACTTTACATTTAGTGAAGTACAATCACCAATGCCTCTGGTATAATACGAGTATCGTGTTTTACTGCCATGTTTCAAACAATGTGACAGGAATCAGGATCGTCTTGTGAATGTAGAAACTTTTTGTTGTTTTGTGTTGCCCTTTTTCAATTTGGCAGTCATATTTTGCAATCGGAGACATATTTAAAGAGACCAAACAAGTCCGGACAAATACATGATGCATCTAAAGATTGGACTAATGTTGGACCAGGGTAACGGGAAACTTCCTTCCGAGTTTACCATGTATACCAAGGCATTAAGCAAAATAACCCAATGGCTAAGACACCAACAAAACTACTCCCTTAAAACAATTTGAAACATCATTAACTTTGAGTGGCATTTACAAGCTGATAATTTAAGCTAAAACAAAAAGAGTATGGATTCGGACTTCTTGTTTATTTTCATTGTGAAGGATGTCTGGACTGATTGTGAAACATTGTGCTAAATAAACAAAAAGGTGGAATTAAGTTATTTTAAAACAGTAAGTCAATTAAATTTGTTGTTTGTTTGTTTGGGGTCACTGTGCAAGCCTTATGGTTATTTCCCTCAAATGATGGCATGCCAGCCCCTAAAACACTTAATGACCACACGACATGTATGACAAACAAATCAGCTTAGCGCTGTCCCAGTCAAATTTGGAAATCAGATTTTTAAGATGGAGAAGGATTTCAAGAAACCAGAAGAAATGAGACGTCTAAAGATAGATTATGATCATTAATTACAATGCCCTTCTGTTTATTGGCTGGATTGATTTGTGACACATCTAGTAACCACAATGGGATAGGAACTCAACAAGACCCTGACGCCCGTTTAAATTATTGTGCTTGTACACAATTAGCTGTTGAGCAGGTATATAATTATATATGGGAGGTCTTTTAAATAAATCCTGCATGGATATTTCAGAGGCAGGTGGTTGGGAGCTTCCTTTGCTGTCCGAGCTAAGGGGAAATATGAAACCAATCTGTTTACAAGTAATATTGTTTCCACTGAACTTACTAGAATTCTGTTTGGTGAGGTAAACAACCCTAAGTCTGCAGTGCTCCTGTGTACAGCATTAGCATATTTAGAGGACTGTACAATATCCTTGATAACCGAGTACTTAGAACTAGAGACTATCTAATAAGGGACCTGGAGATAACAAATTTATATAACGAGGGTAGTAATTTTCATTTAAATAAATGAAAATTACTGCCCAAGTTTCATAAATTTGATATCTGGGTCACAAATTTGATATTCTATTTATCCCATAAATGCCTTTTTGTAGCAATTTATATCAGAAATCAACATATATTTACGCTTCACTGTCAAGAGAGAAACGAGTAGTGCGCATTGGTACAAAACACTTCTGGGTCAGTGTAAAGCGTCCATCAGACTGATCAGAACCCATGGAACAAAAACAAGAACTTATATCTGTCCTTATAAGGGGTAGAGGTATACAAACCTTTTTGTCAGGACAAAGAATTCATTCTTTGAATGAACACTGAACTGCTTCATTTAAAATAGAGACAAATATTGATGAAAATGTTTTAGATCGATGAACAATTTCCTTAGTTATGTGTACAAGTGTAGTTGGGACTTGGGATCAGGTATGTGTACAAGTAGGCAGGTCTGAGTACGACGTCAAACCGCAATCAAACAAACACTGTTAATGCTTGTTACAAGCTTTTTGAAGTTTTAATAAAGATTTGTCCACAGAGAGAGGGTTTTGGTTTTGAGAAGTACAACCCCCACCCCACCCTTGAGCAATCAATTTGTTCTTAACAATGGCCTTTCAAAATATAAAACATAAACTGTATAAAAAAATTATGTCTCCAACTAATCAATTAACTTATTATTCTTAAACTTAAGGAACCTTATTATGGAAAGTGCTTTGTTCCATGATTTTTAATAAATTCAATGTGGAATGATGCATATTGTGTTTCTTCAATTTATTTATCTTGAATCCTAAGTTAAGAGTGCACCCTAAGTCTATTTCAGCTATTAGTATGAAATTGTTTCATTTGGACTTGAGGCTGTTTGAATTTGTTCACTGATACAATGGTGGGCCAGTAATGGAACGAATCAGGAGTAAATTTGTTTGCCTACAGCATGGAGAAAAGAGGAAACTGCTCTGGACAGCTGTTTAAATTACAATGTACTCTCGTCTCTGATTTGGAGCCATACAGCTAGGCTTATGCTGCTTCGTAGGTGCATGGAAATGATATATTTGTGAGAAAATTTGACAATGAAGTACCGGTAGTATGATGTGCTGTGTTATCCATTCCAGGAAAACTTACTATGCAGACATGTACAACTTTGAAATAAAAACATGTATCTCCTAAACAATGTGCAAGTTAAACTGTTTGATAATTGTTTGATGCGATGACGTAATGAAGGGTATTTCACATTCAGGCTGGTGCTGTTGCGGAGTACCGGGTCTTCCAATGGTTCATATGCAAACTTTTTTTTAGCAGGACTGATTTATATTTTTCCCAAATTGTATGCAGTGTTATCTAAATTTGCATTTTGCTACTGATTTTGACCAATGTTGTCAATCATTGAGACATACAGATGTCATACAGACATCAATGAAGTCTGTATTATAAAGCAATTTTGCTTTATTTTTCATAAATGCACATGTTGTAATGTATTAAAAATATGAACAAAGCAGTGGTAAATGTTGAGTTATCTTACGAAGAGATTACAGCACACTGAGCACAGGCCTGTACAT
>JAVFBX010249050.1:0-10111 GCA_034783855.1 Mopalia kennerleyi | reverse complement strand
AATTATTGACCATATATGAGCTAAATGGTACACTTTACCATGGAATATGCCATATGTATTCACTCATACAGACACCAACTCTCCATGTACGCCAAAAGAGCTTTTACAAAGTTAAACAAAACTAGAGTATCGAAGTGTGATTTTAAAAGAATAAATCGGCGCTTAAGAAATGAACATGCATAAGCTGCTTAACTATGGCGCTAACTAGTTTGTGTTTTACTGTATAAATTAATTTGGTCAACCGCGTGACGAGAACGAATTATCAGATTACCTGAATTATACTTCAGATAAAGGTAGGTAAATTTAAAAAAAAAAAGAGTAATATAAAGGAAAAGATGTACACCTAATTAAAAAGGAATACTTTCAACTGATTTGTTTTAAAACTCCGTTTTTAAACCTAGGCCTACTCTTTTCCTTTTATTTTGACAGTGGGAGGAGTGGGTGGTAATTTTTGTACGCCTCTGCTATGAATTTCAATTCGCTTGCATGTCAATACGGAAGTATTAGCAGGTGTTCGTACGACCTCAGCCCTTCAAATGAGGAAGTATTCTGAATACTTATTAAACCGTTATAACACCTGCTCATAATTGAAAGCTAATGGGAAGTATAATGAGGTCATTTGTATATTAGCTTTGTTCTCGATCTGTCTTTTTAAATATTTATATTGTTAGTTCCTAATTTAGTAGTGAACACAGGCCTATTATACAAACAAACTGTTATTCCCGAATAAGTAAAATGTAACTTGATTGTCACTGCTTCCCATTTGTCAACTTTTGTATATACCGGGAAGCTGGGGTGTAAGCCAGGGAGCTGTTATACTTCCAAAGGACTATAATCTGGGCGGTTTTTTAAAACTGTTTCGGTCCAATCTTTTTCAAATATTTTTCGTGTATTTAATTTTTGGGCTATGTCATCGGTGTGTTTTTAAACTTGGATTAGTGGATAGTGAATAAGTGTTCACTCCCGACAGTACGTTCTGTGGTTTGTGATAAACGCAACACTCAATACAAAAATCGTCTTGGAATTCTGTCAAAACAATGGGACGTCACAATTTTTCCTCAAAGCAACTTGTGTTGGCGATGGTGTGTTGGTTGTTAGCACATAATGGATGTTTAAAATATTTCGTCTGTGCCGATAACAGTCTTTTTGATTCTGGTTTGGCACCGCTTGCGCCAGGTGTTGTCGAATTTGGGGAAGATTCGGGTGACAAAAAAGGTAAGGCCGACTTTTCTGTTATATAAGCAGTGTTTCTATCTTCTCCATTTTCACAACATTAGGTCACTGTGACAATACATACATGGCAAACATCAACGTTATAGGTAATGTACAATTATTAAGAAGTATTTCTAGAATCTTCGAAGCTACGACGTTGTGAAAGGAACGTGTGCCGTTGTTCGGATAATATATTTTGGGTTATAAGATTTTTAAAAAAAAATTTTAATCATTAATTTTAATTAAAGTATTACATCACTTTATTAAAGTATTTAGTTTATTTTCATAGTTTTTCAACACTCAGACTACCAAAGAACAACTTTGAAATGTGTGCGTGGTTATATTTCATTTGTTGTTTGATTGAAGTATAATGCGTATATTGATCTACGTAACCTCTTGTATAACGACAATATAACGTAGCCCATAATAACATATAACGTAACCCATAATAAAACATAACGTAAGCCACAATAACAATAATATTAGTCACAATGACAAATAACGTTACCCACAATAACGAATAATGTAACTCACAATGATGAATAACGTTAACTTTATCCGTAATAGCTGATGACAATTAATAGATGTTTCGTATATGCGTCACACATGATAAAAAAAATATATATAGTCAATACCGAAAATAGAACGATAGTAATATGTTTAAATATATATCTGGCAAAACCGATATTACCATATTCAATCAACCGTGAGGTTTACAAATATATTCACAGTAAGGCTTTGTGTGATAAAATGTTTTGCTATTCTCCCTTCACCGAGATGCAGTCTAAATTATACTCATTGGGAGCTGATTTGCATAAAAGGCGTCGGAAAACAACACCTGGTATATGTAAATTGTTATGTCAATCAATAATCGGGTTATATGTTCACGGTAGACGGCTTCACTGAAATTGATGCCAAAATTTGTCCGGGGCCGTAGCCTAGTGGTTAGCGTGCTGTAAAACTTATCCTACTTCGATGTACCGTCCACGGATTCGAAATTTAACCGCCTGTTGACCATCAGGTATATAAGTGAGTCACACCATGTTTCTCCGGCACTGACTGGGTTGGTGTTTGTTAGATTTCCTGCTTGTTTTCCACCTTATTTAAGCAAGAAACATTATTAAATATGCAATCCTTCGACATACAAGGTCGCGACGTTAAACCCCAATCAAACAACAGCAAAAAATTAATAAAAATATTATTCAAATGCACATCACCTTCACCACATATAAAACTTTAATATAATATAACGTGAAAGGTCGCTTAAATTGAGATTTTATCAGCACAATTCCGACTGACCCATGCAATTTTACTAACTGTTTCAGTTGTTTTCGGATAACCCATGCACTGATCATCAGTGATGACACATTATGGTGGTGGGGTTTACTCTTCATTGAAACTACGCCGCCGTCATAAATGAAATGCCCTTACGCACGGCGTTAAACACCACTCAATGCATTAACAAACTAATGCATGAATGTAATTTGAAAAGAGCGAAAATCTATGCACTTATTTTTTACTTTTTAGGATAATGGTTTATTACCAATGTGACTCTGTTATACAGAAAAACTTCCATGTCATTTTCAAGGATTCCGTTATACACATTATACAAGTATATATAGCTGGCGGACTTCAACAACAAAATAGCCTCCAGTGAATTCAATCAAAATAAATGGTTCTCGCCATATTAAAGTTCCTTTTTTTCCCAAATCCACTGACAAACATAGTCCGGGTTATGTAGAGACTTCACATTTTTCATATGTTTTTAGTTTAGAATATAATGTATTCCTCAACAAAACTTGAGCATTTTAAAGTCATATGTCATTCGCTAACTATACTTAAGTGTAGGGAATAGTGTGCATATGTCGGTAAATAGGCTTCCGGCAAACATAATGTACGATTTTGATGCATATTCTTACATCTATAATGGCCGAGTTTAATGATGACACCACAGCATTAAGATTCTCGCGAGGTTTAGCCGAATGGCCTGTAGGCCTACACATTAGTTAACCCGGCTATGTTAATTGTACTAATTGGTTTAATTGGTGTCATATCGACACTTATCCCAAACTATCATGGATTCCACTAAAAGGAAACTAATTTAAATGAATTGCAAATTTTGACGGAAGTATAATTTGGAGTTTCTGAATCCAGATGTTGTTGGAGTTTGATAACAAAACGAAAACTTTTCGATCGAAGTGGAGTCTAGCGCCATTATTAACTATAGTACAATCGTATCGAGTCTTTCGATTGTCTTTTATTTTACCATTAATTTTTGGCACCCCTGCTTATGGCCATGAATAACAAAAACAAAAAAAAGCCTGTGTCGTTATTTCACAATAGACCTTCTAAATTCCTGAGTTACATATCGATACCAGCCATTGTCACCTTGCAAGACACAAAATCTTTGAGAGATAATTTGTCATTTTAGTTCTAAAACATTCTAAAACGCTGAATTCTTTATAAAAAATTTTACTGTTACCAACATTGAAAAAAAGAACTGTTCCTGGGACCGGTTGTTCAAAGCTCCTCTGATTTAGCAGCCTACGTTCCGTCACAAAGAAAAAAATGTCACGTCATTACAAAAATAGTTTGTTGCGCTACATCAACTTAAGGCCCGTTCAGATGGCAATATTACCGGCTTAATTGCAAAAGCGGCTTAAAATCGCTTAAACTTTGTCCGTGTGAACACAACAAGGGATTTTAAGCTGGTTTAGCTTCATCCACTTCATATGTGGGTTTAAGACTATTTTAACGTTTAAACCGATTTAAAATGCCAATGTTAACAGAACCGGCTTTAAAGCTGCACATTTGCAAAAGACGTCCCAATTTTAGTTTTTCCAAATTACATAATTTGTCACAAACTACTTATGTTTTGCCTGTTTCAGATTGTAAAAGTAGCGAAGAAATGAAAATATCGTCCCTATGTTCCTCAGAAAGTGAGGATTCCGACGAACCGTCTGCAATGCCGTTGGCCAATGGTATGCCGAGTTTTCTAGACGATCCAATGGGAATCAAAGAACCTTTTCTGGGAGCCCTTTTGGATGATGCGGGAAACCCCATACCTTTTGATATGGCACTAGGCGGAAATTTGAACCCATTTGATATGCCCATTAACTCTAATGGTTTTCCACCAGGTCCCGGTGCAGCAGGCCTTATGGCAGATTACACGTTTGACCTTCCAGCTAGGGTGGTAAATCTAGGTGTGCCACCTAATCTCCGCCCGCCGACTCCGCCAGCAGATTTACTATATGATGTGGATGTTGGTGGTGGCGTGCCACTTGTTGTGCGAAAGGATGACCCTCTGGCGAGTTTATTCGCCCGTCTAGATCTGCAGATGAATCAGCACATGCAGCCTATGGATTCACCGCCTTCATCAGCGACAGGCACTGTGCCGTCTGCGCCTGTATTGTTAGACATTGTTAAACGTGACAAACCGTTTGTTTGAAATCATGCCTAGAGCCTGCAGAAGTGACTTTTTTCATCTTTCATATTTTCTACTTTTTATCATATCGCCTACACCCGGAAGTGGACTCTATCTGTTCTATGAGTTCCTTTCTGACAAATCCAGGTATTAGCCATATGCAGGGGACTCGCATTTTCGTCGCTGGAAGTCACTTTGCCAAAATACTGCGAAATATAGCTTTTCAAAGAGAAACAATAGTACCACTCCTTAGTCAACTGAATGAAAGATTCCTCTTGGGAGTTTTTGACCTGCAACAGCCGTTTATCGCATGTGTAACCTAAACAACCCCGCTGTGGCGATCCAAGACAATTCCTACTACCTTATTCGGTCACCTGTTACCATGTTTCATCGACACCCTAACAACAGGGCAGAAATGCCGAAGTTATATGCCGAGGAGCCCTCCGTGAACCCTGGGCAATGGGTGCTCTGTTTAAATCTCAGCCTACAAGGGAACTGGATAATCATGTCGATCTGTTAATTCTTTAAGAACGGGGTGCTCTGTTAAAACTGGCTAGTCTGTTAATTCTTGGATCGGTTTTCTTATTCGATTCCGTGGGTTTCGTCAAAACCACAGATACATCATTGAACGTTTTTAGTAGAATATGGTATATAGGCTCTTCCAATGAGGACATCCATTTTTCGAGACAGCTCAACTCTACTGTCCGCTTCGTATGGCAGCTTCAAATATTGTTATTGGATATTGGCTTCTGACTCTTGAAGCGAAAATTTGTTCTTGTCGAAATTGTGTAAGCTTATTGAAGACTGAAAGCTGGACATTTTGACGTCTCATTTGATAGTTGCAATCCTACAAGGACACCTATCAAGTGCACCATTTGTAGAGGAACACCTTGTTCATCAAAATTTGCTGCATTCACTTATTTTCTGAATGCAATTGTGAGTAACCCAATTTTTAAAAACTGAAATTGTGATCCTGAATGTGTGCTAATTGAAAGACGGCAGAAGACTTTTAGTCGATGTACTAAAAACAATTTAAATTCTAGTGTCATATGTATGTAGTATTGCATTACACACGCGTCTTAACGATTTTTTTTTTGATAGACGGTGTCGTAATACTAGATTTATTTTCCTCGTCACATGCGTGGACATTGCTATTTTCATTATTCAGCCGGTGTTTATATTATCAATTTAATTGAGGAATTTCCGTATTTACAAACCGGAAGTATTCCAAAATGTGCTAATTTTGTTAATAAATCAATCATACAATTTTTTATATATGTGAGTTAATGCAGACGATATCTCAACTGTTTTTATATGATTTTGCTTGTTAGAAGTTTTAGGCCGACTTAAAGTTATTTCACTCATATTTCGACCTGCCCGCTGCTTAACAGCTTGATCGCCGGAGAGCACCCGGTACGGGGAATCCCCACCAACCACCGGTTGCATGGTCTAATGGGTACGCATAATTTCCAAGAAGTCAGTGTTAATATAAATTAATCTTTGTTTGTTTGATTGAGGTTTAACATCGTACTCAAGGGTATTTCACTTCTATGACAACTGATTGCCCATTTCAAATTATTCCGTGCCTAAATACGGCGGAAAACCCTTCAGGACAGCTCATAGAAACTACCCCGCGACCACCATCATGTGACTCACATATAGGACTACACCTGATGGCGACAGACGAACTCGAACTTGTAAGCCGTACATTGGAGTGTGATGAGTAGGCCTACACGATTACCACTGAACCATGAGTGCAGTCCAACAACATTAATAGACGGGAGTACTTCACATTTTTCATTGTTGGATTTCCAGCTTATGAACAGATAAACCTTATCTTAATCGGTTACCTTATCATTTGCATTATAAACTTAAATATATAAATTGCATGGTGACATTCTGCTTACAGGGAGGAAAAATGACGTCACTTTCCAAGATGGCGCTTACTTAATTGTGTTTAGCCATATACAGGAAGTCCTTAAGCATTCGGCTATGGTTACACAAATTAAAATAATTAAATATCAAGAAGAGTTGAACAAAAAGTTTTCAGTTACATATTTATTACAAATAAATTTAATTAACTTGATACAAAAAACTATATACCGCACCCAAACAATAGAACTTGAATAGGACTCCGTCAAAGCACAAAAACAAGGAGAATTTTTGTATAACCATTTAATAAATGTCCACTATTTCGTACTAAAATCATACATGATGTGAATGCCGGATTCGATTTCCGGATGAAATTTACACAGTTTCTCTCTGCAATTGTACAACAAATGATGTTCCAAGACAGCAAGACATACCAGTGCTTTCGTTTAGGTACGGGTAATTACTGGTTGGCATATGTTGATATCAAGTTGATATCAACTTTGAACTGACAATAAAGTGTCATACTGATTACAACGAACGACAGTCCAACACCAGTGTCACTCGATCAGTGTTTACTGAGAAAGTCGAGGGTTAACCATTGTTAGTTTTCAGAAGTCCATATGATGATGAAGCCAATATTTATAAAAGTACTGTGCTATACTTTCAGTCTTGTCGTTGTTTGTTTGTTTGATTTAGGGTTTAATGTATTTCACTTATGTAACGACACAGTGTCCATTTCACACGGTTCCTGGCTCAAACACGTTGGAAAACCGAGATAACACCTCATAAAAACCACCCCCGCGATTGCCGGAGCCACATCTTGTGACTCAATCATATAGCTGATGGTTGACGGACAGACTCGAACTCGTGAACGGTACATCGAAGTAGGATTAGTTATAGGATAAGCCAATAACTAACACCCAACTCTATACAGCTTCGATTTGTATTGGTGAATGGAAGGAATGGCGCGGAATCTAAATTTATATTATTAGAGTTAATCTCTTTTATATTCCGACATGCCATTGCCTAGAGACTCTGGTGAAAACAGTATCTGTTCTTGATTTAGCAAAGATTTTAAACAAGAAACCCATCCAAAAACACCGAAAACAAACGGTTCATAAGATATTTCTACTAGGTTTTACGCGAGGCACTGGAATAATGCATATTCGTCATGTATACCATGGAGTATTACGTTTAACATCGAGACAAAACAAGTAGGCCTAACAATCAAACAAGTTTTACAGTTTAAGACAGATCGATACTTATTTTAATTTCATATCAGGAGCATCCTCGGTTCAGTGACATCATACAACTGTCATTTTGAGGCCTATCTCTTTAGAACCAATATTCCAAATCGCAAAAGTAGTTCCCGTTAGTATTCAACTCATTGTAGTTATCAATGTGCGACCTGTAGTGTCATCTAGGAGATTCTCCCAATCAGCGCGGTTTGATTGGTCAATTTTTTGGTACATCTTAATCGACCAATCAAACACTACAAGTCAGGAACGCTGTAATGTTGATAAGGAATTTGTGTTTTGTCTGCCCTTAATTCTCTGTACACTTGATTATATTCTCAGACATATTGCTGTAAGGGATGTACGGACGTAAATACGAATCTGAATGACAGTACGTCTGGCTCAGGGTAAAAACCACATTGTGATAATGCGATGCACATAAAATTCAACTTTCCTTCATGGAATACCCCATTCTAAAATAGAATCGATTCTATTTCCTTTGCGAGACATTGACTCTAAGATACACCCGGAGCATGTTGTTTTGCACTACTTTTATTTGCTGGTCTGGTAGACGTCACCCCCAAATACTGGCGGAAATTAATGCGCGGTGGCTCGGTATTGCGTTCGAGAGTTGTCTTAGTCTTGGACACTATAGAAACTCTCGCGAGACTACGATTGGGAATACCCAGCCACAATATGATTAAGAATCTCCTACGCCAAAGAGTAGAATCAAACTCAATTTGATTGTAAAATTCCTATCTCTGTTCAACGAAGAGGATCATATATACACATAACGCCTTTTAAATGATATACAATGTGGGCATAGATATAATCTATTTGTCAAAATACAAATTATAGACAAGCACACACAGAACAACCACAGCAAATATAAGAAACCATACACATATCTTATTAAATATAAGTGTAAATATGTGCAAACATAATCAAACGCGAGACAATATATACATACAAACATAGTAAAAAGTAAGGAAGCATACGAAGTAACGAAGTTAAACATAAGAAAACCTAGATAAAAATATAGTCCAAGGTAAGAAATGATACAGAAAAACAGAAATAAACTTAACTTCTTTGAGTGGCATTTAGAAGCAGGGATAGTAACATAACAAGGCGATTTTATGGATATACAACTTCTGGATTTATTGACGAGCAATGTTTCGGAGCAGATACTAGCACCGTTTTCAAGCTAATGATCATTAGCTTGAAAACGGTGCTAGTATCTGCTCCGAAATGATCATTAGCTTGAAAACGGTGCTAGTATCTGCTCCGAAACGTTGCTCGTCAAGAAATCCAGAAGTTGTACATCCATAAAAATTGCCTTGTTATGAAATAAGATTACTAACAATACATTTGCCTTTCCCAAACTTTCAAACACATTTGAGAACTAATGACATAAAATATTTTTGAAGAGAGGAAATGGTTGTAAACATTAGTTCAAAGTTTTTTTGTGTATCAAACTCAGAATTTTGATATTGAAAGGACACGAAGGAAGCTAGTTCTTGTTGGAGAGAAACATTGATTAAACTGACCTGTCAACGGCTGCGTATCTTCTTCTTGAACTATTGTCTGAAAAATAAGGATTTTATTTTTAAGGTAAACCTAAGCTTTAAATTGTGGAGTAGAAATGTATTTTATTTATCATACTCAACGATGATCATTTGTACAAGAACTTCAAATGCTTTAAAGTGGAAGTTTTTAAACTCTCCGCTATTCATTTATAAGTATTATTCCCTTCCATGTACGCTGTGGTATGAACATATTGTCAGTTTATAAATTTTACATCTCATTTTTTGTATTTTAAGATAATTCAAAACATAGACAACATCCATTGCATAAAGGCAGATAGACTTGAAGTACATCAAGCGGAGGTTTGGAGTAAAACCAACCGATACTTACCAGTGAGCTTTGATAATAAATACTTTATTAACTTTCAAATAAATTTTTAAATACATATTTTAGAAGCAGGCTAGCAGTAACAGGGTGTGGACTGACCTCAACTTCTGGTCCAAACACTTCTTCAGGGGTGGGGTAATATTTCTTATCTTCATGAAGCACCACCTGCATGTCTGCCCCATCCTCCATTTCAGCCTGATCCATGTCAACCTCCTCGTCCTATATAAAAATAAACAGTCATTCAATTAAAGTGTTGTTGTTGTAGCACACCAGGCAACAGGAAGAATGCCTGCTTCAGCAAAATGGTCTGCCTGTTTGATTGGGGTTTAACGCCATAGTTGAGACTATTTCAATCATATGTTTGTTTGTTTGTCTGATTCGTGTTTAACGTCGTACTCAAGGGTATTTCACTTATATGACGACGGAGACAAAAATAAAACGTACAAACAGATCAGCT
>JAVFBX010249039.1:0-10112 GCA_034783855.1 Mopalia kennerleyi | reverse complement strand
TGGGCGTACGAATACAACAAGGAATCTATCTACCTATCTTGAGCTTGTATTTCTACAGATTGGGCATTGATAGAAGTTGCTTCCTATCCGTCAACACATGGGGTTTGAGTTATGACATTACGACACAGAGTGACTTCCCCTTTCGAAATAAAATTATTATTGATTTTGCTGAAAAGTGAAAAAACACTTAAGCACGGCATAAAACACCAATCAATCAATTTCTTTCTGATTGCTTTACGGCCAATCCACTATTTTAAACACAGGTGCTGACGTCAATATTACAAACTAACAGGCCGTCTGGCTGAGGACAGACTACATGTAGCAATGCTGTCTTTACTTACCACTGGAGGAAAATAAACTTTCCGACATAATGGAAACGCTTCACATCTTGAATGGTCCCGCGGCCGTGGCTTAGTGGTTAGCGAGCGCGCTTACTGAAGCCAACTTCGATGTATAGTCCGTCTGTCGACCCTCAGGTATATGAGTGAGTCACAAGATGTGCCTCCGGCAATCGCGGGGGTGGTTTTTACGAGGTTTCCTCCTGGTTTTCCACCATACTAGGGCAAGGCACAGTGAGAAGTGGACAATCCGTCGTCATATAAGTGAAATACCCTTCAGTTCGATGTTAAACCCCAATCAAACAAACAAACAAAAATCGATGTATCGTTCACAGGATCAAGTCCGTCTGTCGACCCTCAGGTATATGAGTGAGTCACACGATATGGCTCCGGCAATCGAGGGGATGGTTTTTACGAGGTTTCATCCCGGTTTTCCACCGTAATTAGGCCAGGAAGATTGTTAAGTGGACAATCAGTCGTCATATAAGTGAAATACCCTTGAGTACGACGTTAAACCTCAATCAAACAAACAAAGAAACAAATAATCACATCTTGAATGGCTAGTGTCAGTTTTCGTTTGAATACACCGTCATCATATAAGTGAAATACCCTTAAGCAAGGGGTAAAACACCAATTAATCTAGTAATCTCTTTTCAAAATAAAGTTATTGCTTTACAACCAAGGAAGGCCAATCCAATATTTTAAACAAGGGTGCTAAAGTTAATATTGCGAACTAACAGGCCCTCTGGCTGAGGACAGTTTGTTTGAAGAGTACATGTAGCATGCTGTCTTTACTAAGCACTGGAGAAAAATTAACTTTCCAACATTATAGAAACACTTCACATCTTGCTTGTGCAAGTGTCGATTATTGTTGGAATACAGTGCCTTCATATAAATGAAATACCCTTAAGC
Organism: Mopalia kennerleyi; assembly: GCA_034783855.1. Classification (NCBI taxonomy): domain Eukaryota; kingdom Metazoa; phylum Mollusca; class Polyplacophora; order Chitonida; family Mopaliidae; genus Mopalia; species Mopalia kennerleyi. The sequence continues at coordinate 8,862 of JAVFBX010249039.1, read as the reverse complement.
ACCTCCAATTTCGTCCATATTATGGCTACTTTAAAAGATATTTTGAGGACTTAGATATGGTTCCTGTTAAACAGTTTTATGTTCTTTGAGAAATCCTGATGTTTTGTAACTGAAAAATGTTTAATCTGTCTTCCAGGAACCGTTTTCAAGTCCTTAAAATAACTTTTAAAGTAGCCATGTTATGGACGAAATTGGAGTTGATTTAGGGTACCCTTAAGCACAGCGTAAAACATCAATCAATCAATCAACCTTGTAGCTTATCATTGTTTCTTTACACTGGCATCACAAGTGACAGGCCATTATTTGAATAAAACAAGCATAATGTACAAGGTCCAAAGTCACAACTCCAAAGAACGATAGAAGACTTTGGTGTTCTATGCTGAGTTACTGCACAGGGGCTAGTTGCTCAAAGGCCCCTCGTGTACTTTTTAAAATAAAAATGCACATATGGGTCAGAAAACAGTATACATGTAAATAAGTATATGTGTATTTTTGCTTTTGTTCAGACCTTTGCCAATGACTTACACTGCCCCACCACCGTCTCACTTGGCTCATCAACCATCAGTCGGTACAGCCAGACGATCACGACAAGCTAGGCGCAGGACGATGAAAATGAGGCGGGCATTTGGTCTGTCCGATACAGAGGTTGGTTGACTTTTGTCTCTAGTAGTCATCCCAGAACTTAAAGGGAAAGACCAACGATTTTAGACCTAAACTTATTACTTTTAATGAATATTTTCAAAGACAAACTCACTTGCAATTGATTAAGCATAACCGTTAATTATTTAATTTAAAATACGGAAGTGATGTCCGCGTTTGCAGCGATAGTAGTTCTATCGTCTACTCATGGCTGTCTCCCTAGTGCCTGCATCTGTTGGCACTCTCACACAAAAGCAAGTGCTCAGCGAAACAACAACAACCAGCCACAACCAAACAGTCACAGAAATGACCATTTGGTATTTTAAATTAAATAATTAACGGTTATGCTTAATCAATTGCAAGTGAGTTAAAGTTGTTTGTCTTTGGAAATATTCATTAAAAGTAATAAGTTTTGGTCTAAAATCGTTGGTCTTTCCCTTTAAAGCCTTGGACAAAACAGTGGTCTTGGTTTGTTTCCTTTTAATCCAATCCTTGTCAGAATCTCTCACGGATCTTTTGGAATATGACTTGGGGACGTTGTTTATTGACAGAATTATACTGATTGGTGGATTTGATTAATTGATTTGACAGATCAATTGATTGGTTTATGGATTTGATCAATTGATTTAGTGATTCCATCGACCATTTCCTCTATGTTATTTCTTCAACAAATCAGGGATTCATGTTTGAAATGAACAGGAGAACTGAAAATCACTCGCCTGTTTGGTTTTAGGAGAGTAATTTTTATTATCTAGGAGAGTGAATTCTATTTAGCATAATGTTAAATTGGATAATCTGCCAGAGCTGAAAACAGTGTACCTAAAGCTTTGATTAGGTGAGCTTTAGGTGAGGGTGAGTGATCACTCTCCTCAAATGTGAACGCCTGCAAATGCATATTGCCAGTTAGTGTTGCCAGTGATTTTGAAAGTGGTTTCCTTCATTCATTAACCTGGCCTGTAAGCATTTGACTGGAATAACCCGTAAGATGTTTTAACTTTTAAAGCTCCCATCAGACAAGCAAACAAGCACATGTTTACTGTCAAATTTTGCCAGTGGGTAGCTTTCTGCCCTCTTTGACAGTTTCATATACCATGGCATCAAAAATGAAAGCCAATCAAAATGTCTGTTATAGTTTTAAATTATTCTATATTTCCGAGGAGGGAAGCGAGTTTGTATGAGAGTTTTCATTGGATACCATGGCATCAAAAATGAAAACCAATCAAAATGTCTGTTATGGTTTTAAATTATTCTATATATCCAAGGAGGGAAACGAGTTTGTATGAGAGTTTCCATTGGATACCATGGCATCAAAAATGAAAACCAATCAAAATGTCTGATAAAGTTCTAAATTATTCTATATTTCCGAGGAGGGAAGCGAGTTTGTATGAGAGTATCCATTGGATACCATGGCATCAAAAATGAAAACCAATCAAAATGTCTGTTATAGTTCTACATAATTCTATATTTCAGAGGAGTGAAGCGAGTTTGTAGGAGGAGTATCCATTGGATACCATGGCATCAAAAATGAAAACCAATCAAAATGTCTGTTATAGTTCTAAATAATTCTATATTTCAGAGGAGTGAAGCGAGTTTGTATGAGGAGTTCCCAGAGGATGGTGGGGACGAGTGGGAGGATGAAGCTAATAAACTCTATGAGTGGACACAGGAGCTCTCCTTTGAAGACATCACATCAACCCCAAGGGTCGTCACCTAACAGACTTCAAGTGATCCTACAGAATTCCAAACAAAAACGCTGTGTTATTGAGCTCTGTCATTGTCAGTTATGCAATCATATTTTAAATCCTAAATTAAAATCTTCAACCGAATAATAATAATTACTTTATTTAACGAGAAAAAATTAGTCAAATTTACAAAATTTGCTCTTCCCTGTAGTCCTCAGTAAATAATTTTCCATTAATTTCATATACATAAACATATGCATATTATTTTAACATTAAATCATGAAGACAGTATATCAATAAATAAAATTAATAATTTTGATACATATGTATCAATGTTTATAATTCGTTATGCATTCCAAGAACATTTTACAGCCATAAACAGTAAAAATATATTGCAGCATGCTACAGTTTTTTCACCCAAGCAATAAAATGGTGTCAAGGTGAACTAATTTCATTACTGGTGTTAGAATGTTATTTTTGTATACTTTAATCTATTGAAATTTGGAAAAGCTAATAGTTTCTTAAATATAATCAGGGTCAACTAATATATGAACATATTTGAAGCTATAGAAATATTAATCCACATGGGCTCCATCTCAATGTGTTTCTCTAAATGATTTATTTTACAACATATATTTACGATATGTATACCAAAATTTTTTCATTTTTTTTAATGAACTTATATACAGTGAAGAAGTTATGTCTCCGATTAAAGTTTAATTGAATGAGTATATATGTAATTAAATTAATATTAATGTGCAGGATCTATATTAAAAGTGTAGAATGTTTCAAGTTTTATTTTGTATAATTTAAAAATTTTCATATAGCTAAGTATGAATTTTTGTTCATACTGTGTAGTGTATATAACTTTGAAAGTTGTGTCTGTGTATAAAATGTGCATTATTTACTAGTAAAAGTTTAACATTTGCTTTTGTGTATATACTGTACAGAACATAAAGTTTAACATTTGCTTTTGTGTATATACTGTACAGTATATATAAGTTGAAGATTTGGTTTTGTGTATATAATGTGAAGTAGGTACAAGTTTAACATTTGGCTTTGTGTATATAAATATTAAGTATATATAAGTTTAATATTTGATTTTGTGTATATAAAAATGAAGTATATATAAGTTTAATATTTGGTTTGGTATATACACTGCCAACTACATACAGGTTTTGAAATTTGTTCTTGGGCAATTTTATAAGAGTGAGACGGAAGCCATTTATTCTTTTTGCTTTATATAAAATATTGTTTTTGTATCAGCTGTTAAAAGCCACCTTAAACTAATTGTTGACTTAATAATGTTTACCCATATGATAATGTGAATCGATGAAGGATATAAAATTCAACAAATGCAGGATATTAATCCATGTTCTTGCTTTACTCTTTCTCATTGCTTGTGTGTAAAACGATAAAACATGGCAGAGTGGTCTAGAGTGTTGGGTGTATGCCTCTGGTCCATATTATCCCCCTCGTTTCTGGGGCGGCGCGAGTTCCATTCCGCGGACCGTATGTTCGCGGTTTGCCAGTAACCAGCGGAAGGTCGTGGGTTTTCTAGGTAAATTTACTACCCAGTTTTCCTCACACAATATTGGTGGCAAATGATTTGTTATTGGGATTTAATCCTGTTGATCTAACATCGGATAAATACGTAAATAAGTCTGGTTTCACAAAATGTATATTAACTCGATCATTCAGTGGCGATAGTTCACCAATGATGTTGCTATTGCATTTTTAACAGCTTGTATCACTGTGTTTATGTTGTGAACATAATAACTATTAAGCAAATGCACAGATTAACTGAAAACAAGGGTTGCAAAATATTCTGGCTGACCAAGAAATGTTTTTTTTTAATTAATTTGGTAAATACATTGTGAATATCATAACTTGAAAATGCTTTAACCAATTGCCTTTAAAACTTAGATGCCGTTGTAAAGCTGGATGTTTTTTGTAACCAAAAATAACGTTTCAGTCCTCGGCCTAACAGAAACTTGGTTAAATGAAAACAAAGACAACACTTCGCTTGAAATTTCCGGCTATACAGCTACCAGAAGGGACAGAGAACAAGTAAACACCATGAAAGACCGTGGAGGTGGTGTTTTAATATATATTAAAAGCCATATACCATTTAAACGCCGAAAAGATTTGGAAATAGACTGTATAGAAATGATTGCAGCATTGGTTATTTTGTATGACTAACTGTAAAGTCATATCCTTTTTTATGTACAGACCGCGTGACCATGATATCCATGAATGGTGCTCCCAGTTTGAAACTTGGTTGAACTCAATGGGAGGCTCGGGAAGTTGGCAAGGGAGGTAATTTTACGAATTTAAAGTGCCTGTGAACAACCGGTCTGTGAAACAGAAAAATGCCGTTGTTCGGTTTTGGAGAAATCGAAGACATTTTAAGGTAAAACAGATTGATGGCAATTCTGGTCTTCTTTTCCTAGATAAAGAACTGCCGCGTAAAGAAGATCTTTCGTCGGTCGTTGACAAGGAGTTTGTTCAGAATAAAGGTGCTGGTCGACGAGCCCCCTGTCGTCGTCTGGGGTCTAATTATACGGGAGCAAGCGGAAAACACATTCGTTGACTGTTGAAACAAAACCAAATTTTCAGTCGTTTAAATGCGCAATTTCGCAACAAGACTGTCTTGAGACCAATAATGGCCACTTGTGTATTCGAAAGGCTGCAGATTGATTCAGTCACTATGGAGTCGGGTGTTTTATTCATGGGGAAAAATACAAGTACATTTTATCGGTCATGGCTGTTTTTTCTATGTTTACATTACTCAGACCCCTTTTTAACAAATCAAGTGCGGCTGTGTCCGCTTTTCATGCTTAAAATTACTTAAATATCTGTGCTTTTGGTTCGCAATACATAACCAAAAAAATGACACTGATTGTAACAAAACTGCAACTGCAGCCGTAATGTTTCCAGTAATTTGAGTTTTCTCAAAAGTTGGTTATTTTTAATAAATTTACTGCTCTGAAGACGTTTATACATATTTTTGATGAAAAACTTAATTGTAAAAAAAGCTGTTACATTAGTGGTTGAAAATGCATGTGTCGATTTCAACCACTAATGTAATAATCTTCAAAATTTGAGAGGAAAATCCGAAATCTTTTGTGTAAAGTTGGTTATTTGTCATAGATTTATTATTCTGAAGACGTCTATAAATGACTTGATGACGAAAGCGATGTTAAAAAATTTTTTTTACTAATAAAGTCAAACAATTTAGAAAAAAAGAATTGAAAATGTTTTCTCTAAAATTGGTTATTTTTAATACATTTACTGCTCTGAAGACGTTTATACATATTTTTGATGAAAAACCTAGTTTTAAAAAAAGTTATTACATTAGTGGTTGAAAATGCATGTGTTGATTTCAACCACTAATGCAATAATCTTCCAAATTTGAGGAGAAAATCCGAAATTTTTTGTGTAAAGCTGCTTTTTTGTCATAGATTTAATGTTCTCAAGACGTATAAAGGACGTATATAGATGACTTTTGATGAATAAAGCGATGCTAATAAAATCTAAAATTTTACTGAAAAAGCCACAAATTTAAAAAAAAGAATTGAAAATGTTTTCTCTAAAGTTGGTTATTTTCAATAAAATTTACTGCTCTGAAAACGTTTATACATATTTTTGATGAAAAACTTAGTTGTAAATAAAGTTATTACATTAGTCGTTGAAAATGCATGTGTTGATTTCAACCACTAATGTAATAATCTTCAAAATTTGAGGGAAAAATCTGAAATCTTTTGTGTAAAGTTGGTTATTTGTCATAGATTTATTGTTCTGAAGACGTATAAAGATGACTTTTGATAAAGAAAGCGATGTAACAGAAATAAAAAATTTTACTGAAAAAGTTAAATTAAATTGAAAATGTTTTCTCTAAAGTGGGTTATTTTTAATACATTTACTGTTCTGAAGACATTTATTGATGATTTTGATGAAAAAATGAGTTGCCAAGGATGGTTAATACATTAGTGGTTGAAAATGCATGTGTCGATTTCAACCACTAATTTAATAATCTTCCAAATTTGAGGGGAAAATCAGATATCTTTTGTGTAAAGTTGCTTTTTGGTCATAGATTTAATGTTCTGAAGACGAATATAGGACGTCTATAGATGACTTGTGATGAAGAAAGCGATGTTAAAAAAATAAAAAAATTTACTGAAAAAGTAACAAAATTTTGAACAAAAAGTTGAAAACGTTTTCTCTAAAGTTGGTTATTTTCAAAAAAATTTACTGCTCTGAAGACGTTTATACATATTTTTGATGAAAAACTTAGTTGTAAATAAAGTTATTACATTAGTGGTTGAAAATGCATGTGTCGATTTCAACCACTAATGTAACAATCTTCCAAATTTGAGGGGAAAATCTTCAATCTTTTGTGTAAAGTTGGTTATTTGTCATAGATTTATTGTTCTGAAGACGTATATAGATGCTAAAAAAAATATTTTACTGAAAGAGTCAAAAAAAAATTAAAACAAAAATTTAAAATTTTATCTCTGAAGTTGGTTAATTTTTTTTATAGATTAACTGTTCTGAAGACGTTAATAGATGATTTTTTATGCAAAAATAAGTTGTAGAACAAGTTATTACATTAGTGGTTGAAAATGCCTGTGTCGATTTCAACCACTGATGTAATAATCTTCAAAATTTGAGGGGGAAATCCGAAATCGTTTGTGTAAAGTTTGTTATTTGTCATAGATTTATTGTTCTGAAGACGTATATATGAGGTATATAGATGACTTTTGACGAAGAAAGCGATGTTAAAAACAATCTAAAATTCTACAGAAAAAGTCACAAAATTTAAAAAAACATATTGGAAAATGTTTTCTCTGAAGTTGGTTATTTTCAATCAACTTTACTGCTCTGAAGACGTTTATACACACAGATGACTTTTGATGAAGAAAGCGATGTTATAAAAAAATTATTTTACTGAAAAGTAAAAAATCTAAAGTTTGTTATTTTTAATAAATTTACTGTTCTGAAGACTTTTATAGATGATTTTTGATGAAAACATGAGTTGTAAAAAAAGTTATTACATTAGTGGTTGAAAATGCATGTGTCGATTTCACCCACTAATGTAATAATTTTCAAAATTTGAGGAGAAAATCATAAATCTTTTGTTTAAATTTAGTTATTTTTCATAGATGTATATTGTTCTAAAGACGTATATAGATGACTTTTGATGAAGAAAGCGATTTTTAAAAAATTTTTGGTTGGTTAACTTTCAATGAATTTACTGTTCTGGAGACGATCTTTGCTGAAAAAATGAGACGTACAAAAATTTACAACATTAGTGGATTTTTATAACAATAGTGGTTTCTACATGTGTTAATTTCAACCACTAATGTGATAATCTACCAGATTTGAGGTGAAAATCCGAAATCTTTTGCTTAAAGTTGGTTATTTGTCATAGATTAAGTGTTTTGAAGACGTATATAGATGCGTTTTGACGAAAAAAGAGATTTTAAAAAAATTCAGAAAAAATTAAGTAAAAAAATTTTGAAAAAAAAATATTGAAATTGTTTCTCTTAAGTTTCTCTTCTGGTTTTGTGTAAAGTTGGTTATTTGTCATATATTTAGTGTTCTGAAGACGTATATAGATGCCTTTTGACGAAAAAAGAGATTTAAAAAATATTTAAGAAAAGAAAAGTAAACAAATTTTGAAACAAAAAAATTGAAATTGTTTCTCTGAAGACGTATATAGACTATCTTTGATGAAAAAATGAGATGCAAAAAAAGTTATAACATTAGTGGATTTTTTATTACATTTGTGGTTGCTACAATATTCCTATAGCCCATTAGACAAGGGTCCAGGAGATGCCTAGGCTTTGTGAACTTGTAAAGACGAATGAACTGGTCTATTGTGAGAAATAACATTTAGATTTACCATCATAATGAGAATTATTTGAATAGAAAAATAACATCAGAGCAGAGTGTAATAGCCTTGTCGTTTTACTTGGGTAAATAAAATGGTTTTGTATAAAGGATACGTTTTCGCTTTTTGTTTCTTAAATTTTTGACGGAAAAACTTTTTCCTTGGACATGTGTGATTGTGTATAGTTTGTCCCAAAAAAATAGAATGTAAATGTGATAGTATCAGTATATAGTTTTTTTGTAAAAATCGCGGTGTTCTGTTTTCGTATGACATCGTCATGTAGGTTGTGCGTTTTCTTACAGATGTAATTCGCTGGATGCAACCGCATCAATTTTATGTATTTCACTACATACAATGGGGATGCTTTGAGACCCAGCCGATTATATATCAGCGACGGTTTACTAAGATGCGGAACCTATTGCCGAGGCTGTTTCGGGATCCTTTTGTCTCATTGCCGACATCTGAATGCTGTCACTTTGCGTCGAGTTTGCTGTGGTCACGTCAAGCAAGTCTTGCTGTTTATGTACAAATAGCATTTACAATGCAGATGTACCACACCAAGACTAGAAAATGGCCTTTCTGACTAACATAATTTCACCTTCCAAAATTGTTTTTTTTTTACGAAAATTCGGGGGGGGGGGGGGG
>JAVFBX010249027.1:0-19460 GCA_034783855.1 Mopalia kennerleyi | reverse complement strand
CATGGATTGGCCCTCCCTTGCCATAAACCGATAACGTTATTTCGCAAAGGGACGTCACTCTGTTGTCGTAACGTCATCACTGGAAATCCCCGTATTACATTGACACTAACGCAACCATAAAATGTGGAGTGTTTTGCTACGTCAGGAAATTTATATTTGCCCTCTTATTCTTAGTAAAGCCAAAATTGCTATGTTGTAATAAAATTGCCTGCATTTGTAGGGGTAGTCGGTGATTGGAGGACCTATTTCACAGATGACCAATCCAGGCGCATGAATTCCCAGTTCACATTGAAGATGAAAGGATCGAAGATACAATTCCCATTCATGGCAGAAATGACCAGTAATCCATAAACTAACTCTACGTGTGTGTTCTATTTGGAAAAATGACAAGCAATCTGTAAACTGACTCTACGTGTGTGTTCTATTTGGAAGAGATGACCAGCAATCTTTAAACTACCTCTACGTGTTTGTCTATTTGAAATAAATGACCAGCAATCTATAAACTAACTCTACGTGTTTGTCTATTTGAAGAAATGACCAGCAATCTATAAACTAACTCTACGTGTGTGTATATTGCTAGAGTTAATCGCGTCTGTCGATATACCTAAATCTGTCATTTTGTAGCTTCATACATGCACACATCAATTTTTGCATGCATATAATCTTAAACTTTCTCTGGCAATTACAAGCTACCGATGTTCTCCCACCATCTTGTTACCTAATGCGCATGTTCCTTTGTTCGTTTTCAACCATCTGGCATAAGGAAAAGCCCCAAGTTCAGAATCTATTTCACCGACATAGGACCATGGGAATAGGGTGCAAACTAATTCTCATGCTATACAGCGGGACACTTGACGTCTTGAAATGTCTTTACAATGCTTTGCCAATGGAACAAGACTAATTGGTCGATATTGACTCGAATTAAATCTAATTTATGTAAATTAAAACTGACTTTTTACTTTAAAGTTAAGTATATATATATCATACTAGTATATACCATAAAATATTTCATGTTTCATCTTATATTAAATGCTACATAGTTAGCACATATTTTCTATACCATGTACACGATCATAAGGCTCTCTCGAGATGTCTGTATGGTACTCGTGGTAATTCGAGAATAAGGTATATTTTGAAACTGTCGCTACAGTGAATAGGGAAATTCATCGTTCTTTTTTATAAACTAGCATTCCTGTGATAGTGTGATTCATGTGTACAAATATATATTTCTATATCTGCGTAACTCGTTTATGTGATACTCTATTGCCACATATAGGCTTGTTTATATTTGAGATTTGCCCTAACCGTCTTATGTTAACGGGATAGAAGAACTATGGTGAATTAAAAATTTCAAATATCAAATCTGTTTACTGTTTGAGACGAGCTACGGTTTTATTTCACATATTTCTCAATCCAAATCGCACAGAAACAGTGATGTTCTTCGAGATGTCGGCGGGTTATCCATAAACTGTGAATTAATCTGGAACTCGAAATAATTCATCGGTTGTATTGATTCTACATCCTTGTGCCAGTGGGGTTAACATGGTTAAAAGTTTGTTTTATTTCAGACAGTAATTCAGTATACAAATATACAAATTGCAGCATAGGTGGGTGTGGTCTGACTGAACAGGGCAAATACTGAAACATGTAAAAAGCTATTTAGAGTTTCTGGACCCTTTGGTTAAATTAGAAAAGCCTACGCCCATTGTCATGCAAAATAAGGGTCCCACTATTATGCATGTATATTGTCTTCAAAATCTAAACGTCTCAGCGTTACAAGTATGTAAATTTGGCCCAATGATGCTTTTTGAGTGACATGTGAATTACATTAATATCAAAATGTCAACTTTATTATAACACCAAACAAAATAGGGAAGGTAGGCCAATGTTGTGTTCACTGTATGAGATGAGGTAAACGAATGCTTTCATTTCTGGTTGAGACGCGGTACAGTTTTCAGTATTTTCGATATTTTGGTATAACACTTTCCTAGTTTGAACAGATTCTAGTTAAGAAATTTTTCCTGTTGAAACTTATGTGGGGAAGGCGCCCACGAACCTCATAGATGCTCTGAATTGGCCACGAGTAAATGTCCACCAGCTCCATGGAATGAGCTCGTCCGCGTCTTTTAGTGAAGGAAGAAATCGCCACTACTGTTACACAGATAAGGCCTGTCTTGCTCATAGTTGATAGCTATTTTCTGTTACTTAGGATGAGTTTGTTTGAGCCTCGGATACAGTAATTGTTAATACATAGATCGCACTTGCGCACACAAAAATTGTTTTCATTATGTTTATAAGAACATAAGATCATTATAAGAACATTATAAGATCTTTTCTGTACTGCTTTTTTTAAAAGTTGTATAAAACTTTCAGTTAGAAGTTATTTAATTTTAACTTTGAAATTTTTATTAAGTGCTTTGCAAGTGTACAGCTGGATGGGTTTTGCTCGATTTGTAGCACTTCATAGTTTGTCGAAATTTAATTTTGTCAACTCCGTTTTTTTCGAAAACTCTTTGCGCTACATCCATACAAGAATAAAGCTGATCTCAATGTTGTTGTTTTTAATTAGGTTTACTTTCATAATTATTCATCTTTAATGCAAAAAGTCAAATTAGTGACCTAATAATCTGTTATAGTTGATCTCAATGTTGTTGTTTTTAATTAGGCTTACTTTCATAATTATTCATCTTTAATTCAAAAAGTCAAATTAGTGACCTAATAATCTATTAAAGTTGATCTCAATGTTGTTGTTTTTAATTAGGCTTACTTTCATAATTATTTATCTCTAATGCAAAAAGTCAAATTTTCATAATTATTTGAGGAATATTGCCATAAAGAGAGAATAAGGCAAACAATAAAAAAAGACATATATATTTTGGATACCGGTTCTCAGTTTGAACAGATTGTGAAAATAACCGGAATTTACTGCTAGCGATTAGGTGCATTACTTAGTGTCGTGAGTTCAACTCCCGAACGGATCAATCTGCTAAATTTTCTAAACTAGAATATGTTTTTACTAAGAAAATGTTATCCTTAAATAACAACAATATGTTCAATGTGATCTAGAAATCGAATATTGACTTTATAATAGACACCGACTGATTGATTGCTATCAACTTTAAGGGCTGTGTCATTCCTAATCAAGGGGTTTGTGAATGTTCGTGACTAGACCGGGATTGGCCATGAATAAGAACGAGGTACCAGCATTTGAGATGTGGGGTATACAGGGATTAACATTAAATATACACAAAGGGATTTCTGCCAGGGAACAGCTGCTGTGTAAGGTGTATTTCTAACAATAACATAGACCTATTATAGATACCAATACAAGAGCCATACATTTGGCTCACTACGATGCCTGTATGTAGATCATTTGAGAATGACGGGACAGCTGCTACAAAGAGGACCCCAAAAGGGCCTTAAATATATGCTTATTCAAACGCGTAAGAGACCAGCCAAAATAAATCACAAACATCACAAAGAGGATAAAATTACCGAAGCAAGAACAGTAGTCCACTGTGGTGCACATCATCATGCTGCTGTGGTAGTCATCCATACCACACACAACAACAGCAAAGACACCCCCCCCCCCCCCCCTTAAACCAAGATATGGTACCAACTTTGAACTAGCTCAAACTCAAAACATTCAAATACATCCCAACGGTCACAAAATGATCCATGCAACCATGAAATGTCATCCGCCGCGTTGCCCCCCTCTCCATCCTTCTCCCTGAAGTCCTAAATAGTGGCGTTTGAGTACATTAAAGACTAAACACTAAAGAGCTGATTCAAGCAATCTCAATAATAGTACCTTATGTACGCATTACCGTGCAGATCATTAATGCCATATCTGGGTGAGGGTCTAAATTGATTCTGGAGAGATTGGAATCCCCTAATAATATAATTGTATTGTTTACTGTCGAAAAGACATTTTTATCAGAACCGGTACGTCGAAACTTCCAAAAAGTATTATTTTCTATTCTATTAGATTTAGTTTTTTAAAGATTTTTAGTAATTTACTAAATCTACCTTCAGCGTTGTACAATAGAGGTGATTCCTCAAACCGACAAAGTTTAATCCTTGAAAACACTGTCGTTATTAGCAAAACTAGACACTGACCAGATCTCCTACTGAAATCCAACCCTGACTAAACCATGGATTAAAAGCCAGCAAACACCTATCTTTCTTTTATTTTGTTAGTTTGTTTCATTGGGGTTTAACGTCATACTCGAAGGTATTTCACTTATATGACGACGGATTGTCCACTTCACACTGCTCTACGGTGGAGATTCGGGAGGAAACCTCGTAAAGCCCACCCTCTTGATTTGCCGGAGCCACATCGTGTGATTCACTTATATACCTGAGGGTCGACATGGGCGGACTCGATCCTGTGAACGGTAAATTGAAGTAGGATAAGTAGGCGCACTCGCTACCACTAAGCCACGGCCGTTGGCCTATCTTTGTTTTAAGTTTCCTTTATAATAATACTTTGCTTAAATAATCTGCTGGTAATCATATTGTTTTGTTTTACATGTACTATAGATATATAACACCTACCTGACTGACTCTTTATTCCTGATGATGGTTAAATACACCGAAATATAGAAACTTAACCTGCCTATCTTGCCGTTTCTCTGAATTGTGACTTTGGTCTACGATGCCAAATTATTCAGTGGGAATCACAAAACAAATGTAGTTTCCCTAATTTGTTCTGAGTTAGAAAATATAAAATGCTTTACGAAACACAAAAAGTGGATGTCCTTCTGATCAAATTGTACTTTTTGAGCAAATTTATTGTCGCTAAATACAGGCTGTGAGAGAGAAGTCTGTAATTGAGGTCTGGGATGTTTTCATTTTATATATCTATAAAAGAGTTCCACTCCCCTTTTTATTTTACATCAGTGAAAAAGATTTCCACATATGTTGACTAAAGGTTTATTTTACATTGTCAAATTCTTTTTCACATAACTGAAATTCTTTTCAACATATGTAAAATAAATAAATAATTTTACATATGTAAAAAGAAATTTCACATGTGTGGAAAAGAATTTCACACACGTGGAATTGTTTTCCAAATATGTTGAATTATTTTTTAACATATGTGATATTCTTTTCCACATATGTGGACCTTTTTTCACATATGTAGAATAAAGTCATTTATTTTACATACTAGAGTATGTGAAAAAGAATTCTACATACGTAGAATAAAGGTAAAAGTGATAAAACGGTTTGCCATAGTGGTATAGGTCGAGGGAATTTACTTGTGGCAGCTCATTGGGTCGTGTGTTCAATTCCATGACGGATTTCAACCTGCAACTAGAATCTGTTCAAACTAAGAAAGTGTTTTCGCAAAATAACAGAAACACTGTTAATATTCACTTTCTAAGAGACACAACGGTTCTTCAAAAAGGTTACCCGTATATACGGCATGGTGTATGGATTATCGGGGAATATAAGAATAGAAGCCATACTGCTGCTGTTTTTAATGGCTACGGCCCATTTATGTTTGTAAATAGGCCTATCTCAGCAGTCGTTGCGACACTTTAGACAAGAATAAAGGCCTCTTGTTGCATTCATACACGGGCAAATGCCAACCGTGAATGTTTAAATCGTGCCCCCAGGTATTATAAACTCGAATGTTTACTGTGGGGGACATGCTCATTCGTATGTCTTATATATAGTGTGAACTTCATCTGGCTTCTATGTTTTATTTGCTGCGAATTTATCCACCAGTAGAAGAGGAAGGTAAACAGAACTGAGTGACAATCCTAAAGTAACCGAATATTATGGTAATGATTGAACCAATAGATAAATTGCACTGTGTTTATATATCTCTTATAGCTCAGACGCAGATGGACATTGGTGATTTCAAAGTTAACAATTTATGGAATTTTCCACTGTTAAAACTAATATAGAATGTGTCAAAGGTCATGATTTTGACGAGAAAGTAAATCCTGCATGTATGTCTTATTTTACACTGCATTCACCTTACAAACATTTCTAAGTTCATGGTAATTTTGTGTTGATAATCCTATTCTCACAGTATTCCTTTTTTTAATTGATGTGATTTCGTGCAAAAAGCTTGATGTTCTGGATGTCAATGATGATATACATTGTTTTGCAACAGCACACCAAAGCGTCGCAGAACAACATCCGAGGCACTTTGAAGTCATTTGGCAACAATGTACATGTGTAAAATATCAACATCGCCTCAAGGTCACGCTTGCATTGTTGTCTAAATGTCATGTCATCCCTTTATATATTTACTGTGACATATGGCTGGTGCATTACCTTACACATTAGAAGAGTTTATTTCTATACGGGTAAATAACACTAATGGTGATGACGGAGAAACGCTGAAATTGTTTTAAGTATTTGTTTTTCTTTCGGACGGCACATTACCATACTACTGATTATTCTTATGTGTAAACAAGTTCATCCTATTGTGAGAACGTCACAGACGTTTTGTCTATCATTATTGGTACCGTATTTAATGGAGTCGGCTTACGTTGACCATCAATAGATTTATTCCACATGCTCTGTTATAACAGCAAAGTAAACGCATTAATGTGTTGGAAATCGCACACATTACGTGTTGTCGATGAGGAGAGAAGCGGAAGGGACAGCACAGGATCCACGTATTTTCTTTCACTCTGTAGGTAAGCTAAATTTCCGAAATTCTACCAGAGTTCACAATTTGTAGCAGTATTTTGTTTTCTTATTCGAGGATAACACTAACTTGAAAAAATACTCAACCCCGTCCCTTAGCTCACAATTTTATTATTGCATATTCAACAAGTTGAGATAGGGATCTTTATCCTAGAGAAGACCTGATAAAATAATTCGAATTAGAAGACCGTTGACTTTGATGATAAAACTTGACTACATTATTTACAACAGCGGTGATTTGACAATAAATTGAATACAGATATAGCCAAATGAAGAGGATTAAAAGTCTGTCCGCTGTGCATATACGCCAATCAACAGTATCCCTGTATTGTACATTGAGCACTTATTATCAGCTGTGTATTGGCTGCCACATGTGGTTGATTGGTGTTAGTCTATTAAGAGACAGACCACATCCTGAATGGATTTAAACTAACATTTGACACGGACAGCTTTGTCAATTTAATATATAAAAAATTGTATACGTCACAATTTATAAACATTATTATTCGCGTCAGAATGGCTCAACTCGATATTATAAACAAATAAACCTGTCGTAAACTAGATCTGGGACCGGTTGCTCGAAGCACTATTCAATTTTATCCTCTATTAGATGATGTCACGCCATGTTGTAGGCCTATCTCTAACCCGGTGTTAGCAATTTAATCTGGTGTTAGCGGCTAATCGTCTTTCGAACAATCGGCTCCAGAAACACATTTTATCTGTTTTCTCTGTTTACATTTTTTCAGTGAACCTAACAGATTTTTTTACGCATTTCATCTTAACACGAAGAACTAAAAAACGGAAATTCAGATTTTTAATATATATTTTCGTTTTCATACGCCCGATGACAATCCATCGTAACATGGTAAGATCAGCGACCGTCTGTCCGGTTGGCTCTAATCCGTTTCCGGAGCAGAACTCTAAAACTATTAGGCCAATCTTAATGAAACTTAGTACGCACATTAAACATTAATTATAGTTGTGCCTGTTGCTATTACGGGTTCATCATTTCAAAAATCTGTCCGTCTGTCTTTCAGTTCGTCTGGATGGCTCAAATCCATCTCAGGAGCAGAACTCGAAAAATAAGCATATCTTTATGAAGACTTGTAGTTGTTCCTTTTGTTATTACGGATTAAACATTTTACAAATCTGTTCGTCTGTCTTTATGTTCGTCTAGATGGCTCCAATCTGTTTCAGGAGCAGAACTCAAAAACCATTAAGCCAATCTATATGAAACTTGGTAGACACATAACCATTAACTGTAGTTGTGCCTTTTGCTAGTACAGATTCGTCACTTCAAAAAGTAGTCCGACTGTCGGTCCGTTCGTCCGGATGACTCCAATCCATTTCCGGAACAGAACTCAAAAACCATAAAGCCAATCTTTATGAAACCTTGTAGACACATAACCATTAACTGTAGTTGTGCCTTTTGCTATTACAGATTCATCATTTTAAAAATCAGTCCGTCTGTCTGTCTGTTCGTCCGGATCAATCCAATCCATTTCCGGAGCGGAACTCGAAATCTTTAAAGCCAATCTTTACGAAACTTGGTAGGCACATTAACCATTAACTGTAGTTGCTATTACGGATTCATCATTTAAAAGTCAGTCTGTCCGTCTGGCCTGATCGGATAGCTCCAATCAGTTTCCGGAGAAGAACTTGAAAACTATAAAGCCAATCTTCATGAAGCTTGGTAGGCACATTAACCATTAACTGTAGTTGTGCCTTTGGCTATTGCGTTTTCAGTATTTGTCTGTCTGTCCGTCCGTTCGTCCGGATGGCTCCAATCCGTTTCCGGAGCAGAACTCGAAAACTAAAAGGTCTATCTTTGTTAGAGTTGATAGACTCACTCACCATCGATTGTGCCTTTTGCTAGAACAGATTCACCATTTATTTTTTGATAGTTTTCTTGTTTCTATGGATACAAAGTTAAACTTAGCCTTTATCAGAAGTAAATTTGGTTTCCGGAGTAGAACTCGAAAACTATAATGCCTATCTTTATGAAACTTGTTAGGCACATTAACCATTAACTGTAGTTGTGCCTTTTGCTGTTACGGATTCGTCATTTTAAAAACCAGTCCGTCTGTCCGGATCGCTCGAAATCGTTACCAAATCAACTGAAATTGTATAAAAAAAAATAAATTTCCCTCTTTTTGCATTCTTCTTAGAACATGGCACGATGCGTGCCATTGTTCGAAAGGTGTTGGTTTACCATGGTCACCCCACAAGCACCCCATGAGGACGTATTTTGGGTTTACTAAAACTCTTGTTCAGATATGGTTATAAGTTGAAATTTCCTACTTTCGCTCAACACAAGCAGTAAAAACTGAATGACCGTTTCTGGTTCATATAATGTATTACATGTTAGTCTAAAATTGAACAGTTAACGTGAATGGTGTAAAAAAAAAAGGTAGAAATCTGAAAAAGAGGAAGTTTATTTCTTATGAAAGTTTGAAAGTTTTAGAAAAAAATAATTTACTTATTATATTGCAAAAAAAGACGACTCAGAATATATATGCATGTGATTCAAAATTCATAGTAGTTTAGAAGGAAAACGGCGAAATGTAAAAACAGTCTGTATGGGGGTTAGAGTATCCTTAAGTAGAACATAGTAAGGTTCAGAAATGTTGATGGCTGAGATCTGCACGACAAAGGAACAATTCCCGCCCAATGTAAGGCACATATGTTGGTAATCGCCGGAAGCCCGGCGCACTAAGCTTACTAGCCTTTCGTCCTTATTGAATAAGGTATACGTCTGGGAATGTGACAATTACTGTCCGTCTGGAGGGAGAATGCCACAGCAGATAGTTATATATTAACGCGTTGAAGATGTTAGAAAGCAACGACCAGTAATAGTAATTTGATTATACGCTGGCGCTTTCTTAATTACAACTGAACATTTTGTAAGTTGGCGTCTGATTTGGTTCTGTATTCTAAACTGCACTGGAAATAAAATCAGTCCATCACGTGGATAGTTTATAAAGGACAGGACCCAGAAACATGGAGGACTTATAAGAGTGCGTATAGGGGTTTGGTGCCCGAGGTATATTTAATCAATGATAAATCATAAACAAAACTATTTTCAAACGGAAAATCACTTACTGTTAAGTAGAAAATGATGTTTATTTTGGTATTTTGTCTGTTTACTACTTTTTAAAGACTTTTTTTTCCTTTTTTAAATTGCAAAATCTTACAACAGATCCTCAAAATGAATCTTGCATTATGTTACATCTGACTCTATACTTGGTAGAGATAAGGCATCAAGCTTGTTTGGTTGGAAAGCTGATCTGATAGGATTTTAAACATACTTCAACTGAGAAAATGAAGGCTCAGTTGAGAAATGTTCTACCATAAATATTTTTAAAAATGTATTACTATTTTTCTTCTTACTTTTATTATTATACTTTATTTCAGACTCTGGGTCCATATTGTATGCCTATATATACGTGATATTTAAATTGTTCACTTCTATTGTGTTCAACGTAAGTGAAGTTTAGTTGTTTGGATTTGCAATGTTCTGCCGATGATGACTGACCCCATCTAGAATGTTATATAAAAACAGACTTTTTGGGAATATTTTCGCCCATTTTAAGGAATTAAAATATGTTTTCTTCAGAATCAGTTTCAAAAACCGGTGCATGATGAAGAAAGAGTCAGGAAAACGCAGTGTTAATTCTGATAGTGTCCAGTGCCGGCCTTCTGGTGGAAATTACATAGATGACAAAGCTCCTTCCCAATGTTTAGAGCAGCTCATCCGACCTCTCCTCATCGGTATGTCAATCTTTGGACTGTACTTTTCAAACGAAACGTCCCCTCGGAGCGGCTGCAAATGGAGGCCGCTGAAGATCTACTGTCTTTTAACCGTATTTCTTCTATGCGCTGGGATATACAATACAACACATTACACGAACCATACCTCGGAAAAAATGAGCGTGGAAATTGGAATGTGGGTTTTGACCTTAACATTTTACGTTATGAACTCTGTCACTGCCCTTGTTATGGTTGTGTCCTGTCTGAGTAATAGTATACCTAATCTGTTAAAATCCTGGCGGAATATTCAAGATCTCACATATAACAACGTAGACAAGAACAGGTTCATTATCAAAGCCCAGTATACAAGCCTGGGTATAATGACTATCCTTTTAGTATCCGGGGACATAACGATTTTAATTCAGTTTATAAATGAGATTGACCCTTTGGCATCGTTTGGTGAAATACTATTTATCATCTGGAGCATAATCTCCGAGCTGTTTCATATGCATGTGTGGGGTTTTGTAACTGTGTTCATTGTTGTCATTTCATGTGCCATTTGTGCTGAGTTTAAATGCTTCAGAGAAGACTTCCAGAAGCACATCACTTCTCAAGCTAGATTTAATGGTGGTGATTTAGGAGAGTTCAGACAAAGGCACCAGCGAATCTGTCGCCACGTAGAGAAGGTAGATGACGTAGTGTGCATCTTGCTTGGGCTCGGACTTTTTATTAACACACTCCAGATTTTGTTGGCACTGTTTGTTAGCGTCTGGCACTCGGCTGATACAGCAAACGCAAAAGAATTTTCTGTAATGGTACACTGGATCGTAAGTGCTGTGGTCATGGCCTTCATGCTGTGCGTCAGTGGAGCCTCAGTCAATCACATGGTAAGCCAGCGTAGTCTTAATTAACTTCAGTGAAATCAGTAACACTCTTTGAAAATCAATCGTCATCAGGTCAAAAAACTTTTAAAGAATGCATGCAATGTTGTTGATCCATATTGATACAATTCTGAGCTATATTGTATAAGGTTCTGCCTTTTTTACTTATGTATGCTCGTTTCTGATAATACGCATTTGCTTCATGGCGTAATCTACACGATCATATTTCGGAGACGATTCTCTACATATTACCTTCGTAGCTAGTACAACTGTTATTATTTGCTAACAATCTTGAATATTTGGACAGGCTCACGCTCCGTTATCTGACGTCTACCAAATTGATGTCCGCGGTGATATGGTTCTGGCCACAGAGGTAAGTAGGCCCGTCAGAAACTAGTTGCGACGCACTTATATAAGTTTACGAATTCAGCTTCAAGAATTGAATTTACACGATTCGGAAAGAATTCATTTATTTTAGGCGAACGGAGTTGATCGAACTGACGCCCTGATACGAAATGTTGCTAATTGTTCCTTTCGTCAGTTCAAAAAAGTAATTCACATGTTATCTTTGAGTATGTGGCACGAACGCACGTGTTTAGCTGCATCACTGACCTTCCGAGTGACCAAATCAAACCGAATCTCCAACGTGTTTTTAATCACAGTAAGTGTCACTGATGCAATTGTCTACGGAGCAATTTTCGCGAGAGTAAATGTTGCAGGAGCAAATTTCACTGTGTATTTGTTTCAGGAATAATTAAAGATACAAAACTTCGCATGAAGTAATCTCAAGCCGTACCATACAAATGTTGTATTTGACAGATGATAAGAATATTAATGAATGCATAATTTTCTTCTCTTTTTCCTCCTTTCATACAGATTCAGCTTTTCCTGTCTCGCTTGACCGGAGTACACATCGGATTGACAGCGCTAAAATTGTTTGTCGTGGATAAATCTACAATTCTCAGGGTAAGAATTACGTCATTGTTTGTTTCAGACAACTTTATTTGCAGTCCTCCAATATTATGTAATTCATCTGCATATACCTCTGTGTAGGGCTTGGATCGATTGTTTTGCTTCTCATGTATTTCTGATTGGTCAACTTTCTAACGAATCAACCAGTCAACACCAGTTAGAGATGAAGCCCGACCAGTTCATGTAACTCAGCAGCATAACCCTGTCTTGTCCTTATAACATTATGTGGTAGCCTAACATATAAGCCTGCATCAAACCGCGACGTGGCTTTATCACTGTAACGTGACTGAGATTAGGTCATCATCCATGTGTATTTTTTGTAGCGCTCCGAACGATTTGATTAACAATCTCTGTGTTTGTTTCTTCTTTTTTAATTCATAGGTTTTTGGTTTGCTGCTGACATACTATGTGGTGTTGGTACAGTTCCAGACAGATGATGAACCGCGCTACCTGGGCCATTGTAACATTACTACAGAAACTTAATTATAACGCAATCGTGATCAAACTAATAGAAATATGATTGGCTTAAAACAAACACTCAAACACAAACGTGATTGCCTCAACACAGGAAAACGTGACTAGTACAACACAACTATGATCATTAGTACAGAAACATTGTCATTAAAATACTGTCCGTCGTCATGGGAATACTTAATAGCTATTGAAAAATCGTGTTTGACAACGAACGAACTCTGAATAGACGCTCAAAACCCCGGATGCCAATGCGCATCATTATGCCCTTTGTTACTTAACGGAAAACAGTGAACTATGTGGAGTGTAAGAGAGAGTCAACCGTGAAACCGTGACAAATTTGTTTAAATTGACAGTCAATGACGAACAAAGATGAACATTAACTTGACTTGTGTATATGGATCGAAATTACGCATTTATTGATCATTTTCGTATTCTTTTAAGTTATAGGTAGATTTAATGTTGACTAATTACCATGGGAATATGGATGTTGTTCGAGAAATGACGATGTGTCTATGGCCATATTACTCTTGGATCAATGTCAGAACACGCTCGGTTGTTCGCGTCTCGGAAGCAGCCCGGAACAGGCTCATGATGGGAGATAACTCTGGAAGGCATACTGTGGAGTTTGCTTCAACGTGGCTGAAGTACTGGATATATCGTTTAAATTGAAGTTCAACCCACAGCAATGAGTATATCAATGGATTTATGGCGTTGTTTTAAAATGGGGAGAAAAGCTATACCTGAGGGGAAACATTACATATTACACTTTTGTGTGTTTTAAACATCAAGGCAGTTTACAATTCTCCCCCAAAACTTCATACTGTTTGGGTAAATGTTTGGGTAAACTGATGACACACATGATTTAAATTTTTGTGGAGTTAATATACTGAATGGTCCGTCATTAATAGATGCCTGTGCCTCTAACTTCGTGTTTAGTGAGTAGAATGTTGACGTATTTAGTAGCCGTGGCACCTGTTTATAGTTATTAAACCCTGTTTACCCGTATCACCCTACATTTCATTGTACATGCATATCTTTGACTAACTCTGTTTAATATAAGCAAAACCAGCGAAATTTGTTTCCCACCTATTAAATGTGATTTGAGATTGTAATTACGTGCGGTTGATGTGTTATTTTTTTTATTAATCTGAGCAGTGATTTCACATGATCAAATCTACATTTTCTACGTCCGATGAAAACCGTTTTTCCTATCGTATCCTCAACGTACGGAATCCTTCCGGATAACTCCAGTCCATTTTCGGAATTGAGCTCCAAAGTGATAAGGCCTTTGTTGTTTAAGATCTGGAGCATTATCTTCGAGCTGTTTCACATGGGTGTGTGGGGTTTTGTAACTGTGTTCATTTTTGTCATCTCTTGTGCCATTTGTGCTGAGTTTAAATCCTTCAGAGAAGACTTACAGAAGCACATCATTCCTCATCCTAGATTTATTGGTGATTTAGGCGAGTTTAGACAAAGACACCAGCGAATATGTCGCCACGTAGAGAAGGAAGATGACGTACTGTGAATTTTGCTTTGGCTCGGGTTTTTCTTAACACTCCAAATTTTGTTGGCACTGTTGGTTAGCGTCTGTTATTTTGAAGTTGAATTGTGAAGTTATTGTGGGACTATTGCTGCAGGACTATTATAGTTCTTCCAAGTCTTCACTAGACCAGTCTATCGCCAGTCCATTTACATACCAAGTTATACAATTCGTATAAAATTTGTTTTATACTCTCAAAGTAGTATCTTGTCCATCACAAGTTGACTACATCTCCTGATCAGTAATTGAGGTAAATATAGCAGGCTGAATCTACCATTGTACATCCACTTAATACATCGAACATCGTTCAACAAAAAGTAATAAAACAAGCGTTTCATTACACTATCACCTTTTCTAGTTGTAAACGGATTAATGCTAGTTAAACCTTCCCCACCTAGCTCAGCGCAGATCTATTGTTCTAATAGATCGGAGAAATCTTCGTATCGAATGATCCCCTTACTGCTAGTACGTGATCGTTGTGGTGTGAAATTTTCTTCAATTTAAGTAGATTAATTTATCGCCTGTTGATGTCTGGTGCATTCCACAAGAATGTAACCAAACCTCACTTTGGTTACGTTTTTAGAGTCCCTGTGGTAGATTTGTTTACCACAAAAGGCGGTATTTTAGTTACAGTTTTTCATTTTGACTAATTATTACTACAATTATTTTTTAGTTTAGATCGATAACGTTTACTTTTCTTTTTTATCAAATGTTTATCGGAGTAAAAGAGAGGGGGGGGGTCATTATGGGGTGTAATTGTTTCACCACTCATGTTTCTCAACTCTCACAGAATGCCGGCAAGGATATGAACTCATCAGTGGTGTCCAGAAGAGGTAGGCCTAGGTAACGAGGATTCCATGAGGGTATATTTAAATAGGAAACTTCAAAATAATATCCTTGGTTTCCCACCTAAATGAACCCATGAGCCAAACCCTTCTACGATAATCTCAAGGTCTGATGGGTTTAGAATTTGTCTGTAATAATCATTATTTCTTTCATTTATTGTTCATTAATTTCGAGGGAATTAATATTGGACCGTTACAGGGGTCGAGAATCTGCCGAGTGAACAGATCGGAACAATCTGACCACCCGTGTCGGAGAACATTGAGCCTTAGTGAAAAAAGTAGGGCAAAATGGCTTATTGGCACCCTTTGTTTAAAGTCAGGAAATGTTCAACATATTTAAGGAGAGTGCAAACGTCGCTGGGTATAGTACGGATCATTCGGCGCTGACGCATCTCAATTTAAAAATTTAGCACTTGGGAGAGGATACTGGAAATTAACTGCTCCCTTTTAAGAGACAAAATGTATGTCGAGATATTAACTCTTTAATAGAGAATATACAATATGCATCTCTCCTGTTTATTCGAGGCATCTTAAAATCAAGGTGCCAAACACGGATACAACTATGTATCAAATAATCGTTATTCCTGGAAACTGTGATGAAAATTCATGGCGAAACATTAAATATATGCATCTGAAAAAGGAAGAATTTTAAAGATTTCTTTGTTTGGGGTTTGACGTCGGACTATAAAGGCTATTTCATCTATATGACGACGGGTTGTCCATTACGGTGGATAGTCATGTCAAAACTAATAAGACCGAGGAGAAAATATGTTTACTACTGAAAAAATATTCACAAATCAAAGGAAGTTTTATCAAAACCTATTTCCGAAAATGTGAAAATAATTTGGAAGACACGAATAAACATATAATGACTGCTTCAGTTAAAAATTAACTGGTCATAATAAGAGGGTTGTTCAAAAGAAATATGACTGAGACATCAAAACGA
The DNA here is from genome assembly GCA_034783855.1 of Mopalia kennerleyi. NCBI lineage: Eukaryota > Metazoa > Mollusca > Polyplacophora > Chitonida > Mopaliidae > Mopalia > Mopalia kennerleyi. The sequence goes on along the minus strand of JAVFBX010249027.1, from coordinate 3,383 downwards.
ACAAAAAGTTATAGAAGTGCAGGACTGGATGTATCTCCAGCTGAATTTGACCAAATGTTTTGGGAATTGGGGGAAGGGGTCTGTTAAGAGTAACCAATGAATGCTATGACCAGGGAGAACTACCGGGAACATTCAGGGGAGGAGTTATTACTTGTTTACCTAAGCCTAACAAACCTAGATATTTGTTCAATAATTGGAGACCGATATCTCTCTTAAGTGTAGGATATCAGTTGATATATCTTTGTACAGCAACGAGAATAACACAGACGTTTAATGATTTATTACCCCCGGACTTTATTATACCAGGGAGATTATTAAGAGAAAATATAAGGATTACAAATGATAGTATATTGTATACCATAGAAATCGAGATACCAGGATTGTCTTTATCAATTGATTTGAAACAGCGTTTGACTCCATATCTTGGACATTTATTGAGCCAATTGTAGAACACTTGAGGTGGCTTAAACGTATATATATATAACTGTAAAGAGTAGACATCTAGTGTCAGTTATTGATGGAATATACCGCAGTCATATAAGTGAAATAACTTTTAGCAAGGCGTATAACACTAATCAGTCAATCAGATATAACAGTTATTAATATGAAAAATGAGTTCAAGGTAAATCAATATGCTAAGGATATACAGCTCGTCCTTGGTGGCTCAGAACAGTCTTCGAAAACAGCACAAGAATGTCGAAAGATATATTACGCATTTTCGAGATTAGAAATGATTATTTCGTTTTTGATTGAGGTTTAACGTCGAACTCAAGGGTAATTCACCTAATTGACGATGGAGTTTCCACTTTCCACGGTTATTTGTCTAATTACGGTGAAGAAACGGGAGGTGACCCCGTAAAAATGACATGTACTGCCGTGATTGCTGGAGCCGCATCGTGTGACTTATTCATATAGTTGGTGGTCGAAAGACAGACTCGATCCCGTGAACGGTACATCGAAGTAAGATACTTAAGTGCATACGCTAACCACTAAGCCACGGCCACGGGCAGATTAAAAATGAATATAGATAAAGCCAAAGCGATGTAGATATATAAAATTAGATTGGGTGACTTTACCGTGCTTGGAATACATTTTTCTTCAATAGATTTTAACACTATGTCTCGAAGATAAAATTTATTAACGAATTTGATAAATTAAAATTGGAACAAAACATCTGAAGATTATAAACTTAACTTAGCTAGGTAAAATACGGGTTATTAAGCCACTATCTCTATCGAAACTGATAAACCTCTTTTTATCTCTCCTAAAACCGCACCCAAATTTTATTCACAAGATAAACAATGCATTTTTCATATAAAACAACGGCTGTGACTATAAAACGAACAGTCATAGTTCAAAATTACAAAAAAATGGAGGCCTTTAATAGAATGGTGAATTTATCTCAATTTATACAGTCTCTAAAAATGTCATAGATTAGCAGACTTTTAACGTATCTTTACACAAGGCTCAAATTGCACAAAATGTATCATTCAGCAAACAAACAAAAACATTTGGCAATAAGTTTTCGAGGCTTGGTTTTATATGCAAAAACATAAGGAATGTAAATCAGTAGTTGACCTTTTTATGAATCAATATTAATTCAATCTGAAGATCAAATCTGTTCCTTTCATTTATAACTGTTAGGTGAATGGCATAATAAATATTTGTCACGTAATGGATAATGCTGGAAGGTGTATCAGCTTAAAAAAAACTTAAGCCATAATTTAAAATAAAAATAGATTTTGAGACTACCACTGATTGCTTTAGAGTATTCCATGTCTATGGAAAGAGAAGACTAAAGACAATTACAAATCATTATATGTCTTTAATACAAAGTTATGTATTAAAGTACTTTTAAATCAGAAAAAAGGGATACCAAAATTTATACGATCTTGTGAACAATAAGTGCAAAAACATACTATTATTTCTTCACAGGAATGGGAACACTCTTTACATCATTCGAATATAAACTGGCCTTCTGTCTATTCCAGCTCATTTAAAAGCATCAGTATACAAGAATTATATTATCGTTTTCTCCACAGAATACTCGGAACCAGATCCTTTTTGCATCGTATTAAAGTAACTGAAAATAATAACTGTGGTCCATGTGCGGCCATTAATAGAAACTATGGATCTAACATTTATTTATAGTTTCCCATAGTAAAATACACTTGGTTTGAAGTTTCAAAAGTATGTGTATAATTTATTGTGTCACGTTAGAATTATTAAACCTGCACGAGCTAGTCAAATAAAATGATTTACGCCATGTACCATTATGATGTATGTACACAATAAAATATTTAATAATAAAAAAATATATACAACATTCCTATTGGACAATTTTTGCTGCAGGTAATACTACAACGTTTCAATAATATAGCTTACTGATGAAACTACATCAGCAATGTAACAGCCGCTCGCACATGATATCGATGACACAAAGCACACACAGAAGACCGTTTGCATTTTATAATTGGCAATAATATGTTTTTTTACAGCTTATCATAAGTCATTTATATTGCTTAGAAATCCGGTACCATGCAACACAGGCACTGATTTTGCTGCTTGTATTAAAATAATCCAATGTGAACAAATAACAAATATCGACCGAAAATAATTGACTGAGTTTGACTTGATTCCAGTAATATGAAACACGTACCCTATTTTTTATAAGAGTCCATGAACACACATGTTCAAAGTAATTATATCTCTTCAAAAGCAATCCACTTTCTTCCTATCTATATGGCCAAAGCAATCTCTTAATTATATATAATTTATTATTCTACGGTTTAGTCTTGTAACATTCTCCTGAAGTTTAGTTGTTGGACAGATATATCGGACAGTTTCCTTGATCTGCGTCTCGAGTTCCCAGCGAAAAGTTGGACACCTGAAGATCGGGGCGCTTTTCAAACACAGATCAGTACATATTAAGTCAACTTCAGAATTAAACGCTTCGAAATTGTGCAGCAGTCCGCAGTAACCCAATGCTTTGAACATAAAGCACATGAATTCGTGACCAGTGTTCTGTTGGCCTAGCCTTTAGCCGAGAGTGGCTGCCATTGGGCCGCCTTCAAGAAGCCGGAGGTGGGTGATCTGTAGAGAAGGCCTGGTGTCATACCTCCATCCCGTTCAAGACTTCAAAATGGTTTGCCAGAGCAACCTACTCGGACTCGTTTAAACTTTTTCGATGGTAATAACCTTGATTTGCTAGTCAAAGCGTTTAAAAAACGTCCCTTGTGGCTTTGAAATGCGAACATCTGGGCCAAACGACTTATTTTCTTGGATTGTCCGATTTATTATTATTAAGATTCCGACTATCGTCGGAAGACTATTGTTCCTGTTCTGTTTATTATTATTATTCCACCGATTTTTGAACTCGCGAA
>JAVFBX010249016.1:0-10112 GCA_034783855.1 Mopalia kennerleyi | reverse complement strand
TCAAATTTTTTTATCGGGTTTGCTCTAGGATAAAGATCACTATCTCAACTTTTTGAATATGCAATAATAAAAAAATCGCACATTTTGAGCTGAAGGGGGGTTAGAGTATCCTTAACCCGCCACTTATCCCCATTCGATGTTGCAAGTAGGCGAAATGGGAATAAACAATTTGAAGTACTTATATTTGTTTTCAATTATTTGCATGTCTTCCGTTGATATAACTCGGCTTAGGACACCTTCATTAACCAATTTTACTCAACAGACCAATCACCAACCCAAACAAACATGCAATTAATCTATTGAACTTAGGTGTTCTTTGCATTGGTTCTATAAATTAGCTTATCTTTGCTTTAAAGTTGTACTACTGATAAACCCTTTAATCTTCACCGTCTGGGATAACAAAGGGTCTTTTTGAGACTCAGTATTATAAGAACTTTAAATCCGAAAAAGCAAACTATTAACGTGTTTAAAATATTCATACATTAAGTGCGGTGGATAAGCATTTGTCTTACAAAACAACGATTCGTTCGTATTGTAAATTCTGAAGTCAGAAGCGCTTACTCGAAAAAAAAAATCTATTGCGGCTAAACTGTGCTGAAAATGATTTTTGAAAATTATACAAATACTAATCTTTCGAATCATGCTAAACGATTTTCTTTTTTTTCAATAAAACTTTGCTTCAAGGTGAAATCAAAACAGGAATAGGCTATATTTGAATAAAATGAACCTATTAGCTCAGCTAATATAGGCCTAATATTTCATAAACTTTCCTGTCTATCGATCGGACGTAATCCTTTGATCGTCTGTTGATTGACAAGGTCGCTGTATGTGGTCAATTAGGAATATACAATCTAAAGTTGAGCTTCATATCTCGTCACGGCTGACGATTCCGAGTTTCCTTGGACTTTTCCGAAGATCGGATTCAGCATTCACACCTGCGCTGCTAATATCTCGACTCCAGCTCTGGCGGAATCAATTATAGGGCGCTTGATGTGGGTCATTTTGTGCTCCTTCTCTTTTTAGCTCCATGGTTGTGTTTATTTCACATAAGACCTTGGTAGGGCAATTTTCACGAACAAACCGAAGGCTGAAATATGTGCATGATCCCAGTTGGCGAATAGATTGGAAAAAATATCGCTGATGCTTTATTGTGATGATACCATATACATACCCACACCTATATACGCTATGGGTGCAGATTTTCATATACATTATATTAAACAACAAGTACTCCGTTATCACGTATTGTTATCACATTTCTAGTCACGAATCGTGGATTTGATGAAATAGTTCAAGCATAAAAACTAACTCCAACTGCATTCGAACATTGAATATATTATTCTTAGTGCAGCGGAGTTTCTTATGGAGATCAGATAGCTCCATTTTAGGAACGAGGTTATTATTAATGGGACCATCTGCCGACAAATTGTGGAAACCTCACAAGACGCGGTCATTTGGCATAAGCTCTGTAGCATAGCTATACATAATTTACTGTTCTCATATCCTAACTTCATGTATCTCTCCACGCGAGATGCCGAGTTTACAGTTTTATCTATACTCAAGCTGAAACTCATCGCACATTAGCAGACCATGCAGGTAAACTCGTTTGAGAAATTTACTTAGAAAATTTCTCGATACTTTGCTAATTTACATAGCACTACTTTTCTTCAGAAAATCGGTGTCACTGAAAATATATTTTCGTCAGCATGAGCTCCACAAGGCCGACGGAGACATGCTTATAGAGAAAATCGGCTCTCTATGCATCCTGTTTCAAAGCTTCTATTTGTGGTTAAAACATGGAGCTATAAAGAGAAGGAGACACAACTCACCCACATCAAAGTGAAATATGTTCGATTCCGCCACAGCAGGAATCGAGAGATTATCAGCGTAGGTGTAAAGGGTTAATCCGCTCTTAGTCCGAGAAGACTCGGAATCATAAGCCGTGACGAGAAATGAAGCTCTACTTTAGATTGTGTATTCTTAGTTGACCACATACAGCGGCCTAACCAGTGGACAGAATATCAAAGGATTGCGTCGGATCGACAGACAGAAAAGTAAATTGAATTGTTAGGCCTATATTAGCTGAGTTAATACTGTTCTTTTTATTCAAATAGAGCCAATTTCTATGTTATATTCCCTTTGAATCAAAGTTTTAATGAAAAGATGATAAAATCTTTTAGCACGATGGGGAAAAAAAAAGATTTGTATAACCTCCGAACACCATCTTAAGTATACTCTAAACGGAACAGATTTTGTTTACATTTCGCCGTTTTACTTCCAATCTAATATGATTTTTTCAACACAATGTATATGTATTTTGAAATCGTCTCTTTTTGTAGAACAATTAAAAAGTCAGTTATATTTTTCCGAAACTTACACAAGAAATATATTTCATCAAATGTAAATTGTTGTTACCTCTTTTTCAAATTGCTTCTTTTTTACTTCAACGCATAATACATCATAAGAAATTAAAAAACGTCATTCACGTCATTCAAGTTCTCAAAGTTTATGTTTAGCACTTGATCTTGTCGACAATTGGAAAGTGACTTTGCATAGCGACGACATTTTAAAACCCAAAGATTGAACAGGCAGTAGTCATATAAAAGTGAAATTCAGAGAAAACAACAACCCATCATATATGATAACTACAATATTACTGAAATATTCCTGCGCAAATCGTTTAACCCAAATCAAACATTCAACCCCAAAAGCTGAATGAGAGGTTAAGTGAGTTTTGTTTAACAGAAAATGTACGTGTTTTTGATTGCGATAGGCCTACGTTCAAAATTGTCTAATGTTAGGTACTAATTTGCACTTACAATTTACTTATTTAAAATAACGTCAGAATTTGATCATGTTATAATTATTTTGTTTTATTTATACCGTCTAAAGACCGTTTTTATTTGTGGGGCTACCAGGAACATTTACGGAAATTTTCATCAACGTTGTATTGGCGGAAATAACCAAAAAACACAAAAGAAAATAATTTGTTGAAATTGACACATTATGTTTGAAGTACGATATATGTGATATCGGTTATCGACAAATTATCGGACCTGGCCAGTAGCATGGTAGAAGACACAAAGTTTTTTAACATCTAAGACGCGCATATTTCGTATTACTGCAAATTGACTGAAAACAAATGCGCATATTACAATGTCACTTCCGTTAAAATCCGCTGCGCTTAAATTATTTAGATCTGTTGGGTGGCGGAATCGTACATAGGACATCAAAGAAAGTTGGCCACGCCCACTGGCCATTCAATTTTCTATAGCACAGCATGCGCTTCTTGTTAGTGAGCCGTATTGGCCAGCAGAGTTGTGCCTCCTTCTCTTTATAGCTCCATGCTTTAGGTTACCACACTCACATGGCGGTATGCAAGCCCAGTAGGTGAAGCAAACCACCCGCAACATCACAGGCCATAAAGACGTCGACTAGCCTTCAAGCTACCCAGTTAAAATAAAGTTAGTCAAGACAGGGCAAACACAGGATCTAAGACGTCACACAGATCGGCTTCACGTGGCACCTTAGCTCGGAAATAACGGGCCCATTTTCACAAAGCCACAGTAAGACTAATAGTTTTTCATTTAAAAATATATCCAGTTCAGCTTTTGTCAAGCTGCCGTTTTCACAATTTGGTATGTAGCAACAATCAAACTCTTTCAAGTGGAACAAATACAATTTCATTTCTCAACAAACAAACAAATAAAATGATAATAAAATTTTGTTTAAAGACTTTATTAGCTAAAGTTCAGTGCATATTTCACTTCATGTTGGTTCTTGAACAAGTCACATTAAGACTACACAGACTTTGAGATGATGTCAATCATGAAACACATTACAGGGTCAAATCTAACAACACGGCTGACCATTCTTTTACCTAATGCTAAGTGAGAGGTGTGCTTCATGAAATACTGACAAACATCAACTTACAGACCGGACAAGCCTCTTAAATGTGACCTACAGCAGCCAGAAACTTGTTTAACAACATGTAGATAACAATCTTAAAAACGTAATAAAACTAGATGAACATTCCTGATTAGTAAACAAGTACAAATAGCAATTCATGGTAACTGATACAATCATGCTGAGTGAGTAAATTTGTTTTCAAATGGCAAAGCTTTGGGTAATAAAACAATGGACCAGAGCAGTACAAGGAGTACACTGTATTGTATCCGGCCCTGTTGAAGCAGTGCAAACTTTGATTAGTGATTACCGTCAGGAGGTACTAAGCATGCTTCTCCACCGATATTTAATACTGGACATTGTAACTAATTAGAGGGATCAGATCTCCGCTGTATGGAATTATCAGTATATTAAAAGGGACAGGAGGAGTATTGGGGAGCAGTAAGCTTATGACAAATCTGGTTGATTTGTGACTAACTGGAATGTACAAAACGATCAACCTATACAGTAAGGGGTAAAATACAATATTTACTAAGAGAAGCTAAAAATGGGTGACAGGCTAATAAAAAGGTGAAGATAGGAATGGCACAAAATGGCGGTGCTCCTGAATATTGTTTAATAACTGCTTAATGAATGAAGACTGCCCCGATTCCAGGCCAGTCTCTCCGAGTACATTATAAACAGATTTGTGATATGTTAAGTTCTAGAATTCATCAATTGTATCAATTACATCGGTATACATGTACATTAAGAATTGTAAATGCTATCATTGTATATATTTGGACAAACATAATAAAGACATCACAACGTACAAAGCATGCCCCAAATATAGGGAGTTAAAACTTAATGAGATGGGTCTAGAGTACTGGTACAGGCCTTATGTAACAGTAGAGGAAAAAACACGAAAATTTAAAATCATTGATAAAGATAAACACTTAAAACAATTTAGCTTAGGTGTAGCCTTGCTTGCTAGAAGTGGACTACGAAAGATTGTCAAGACTTAGAAAATGTTATTTCATAAAATCTACACTACAAACATTTAATGATTTAAGATCCAGATTACAAATAAAATGTCAACTGTGTGTAGCTGGTCAAGATGTCAGAGACCTGGCTTCACCAATTGTCAACTAGAATAAGCTACATCAACCACCATTCACGCACGGTTTAGTGCACACCTTTGCAAACCAATAAAAGCAATATATGTTTCTCTCTGAATCATAAATTACATCTAAAATCATTATATTCACATATATTCTTGATTATTATTGATTTCAATTACTTTTATTTCATTATAACAATGTCAATCCTCTACCAACAACCCAAAGATCATTTTCTATACAATCACATAATGGTCTCAATGCATTGTGACCCCTAAAAAACAAAAGCTGCTTTCACCTCTTGCCCCGGAATTATAGTTATTATTAGAAAAAAAAATCCTACAAGGGCTTGGCGTATCGTTAATAATAAGTTTCTTTCTCAAGCCATCCGCCAGGATTCCGACGAAGGATTAACTTTCTACACTCATCATAAATGAAAATAGCCAGACTGAAAGGGATACCAGGGAACCACCAAGAAAATCTGAAAGACAAGCAAAAGCAAATAATTTAAACTTAGCATTATATCAAATATAGTCAATTTCTATATAATTTCCTGTGAAAAGTATTTTCAAATTCAACGCATTTCAATTTCACTTATCCCCAAAAGTAGATGATAAACAGAAGTTTTCCACCTAGCCAGAGATCAACAGGTGAGTAGAAAAACAATAAGCTTTGATAAGACATACCTGAGATGCTGCATACGCAGTCCCTTGTCTAGACCGGGACAGTAAGTCATGAAGGCAGCCAAAGCGGTCTCAAAGAACAGGCCAAACGTCAAGTGATGATTCCTACAAAAACACAAACATTCAGCATAAATTAGATTAAATATTAGTCATATAATTTATTTCTGAACGATACATCGAAATTGGCTTCAGTTAGCGCGCTCGCTAACCACTAAGCCACGGCCCCTATACAGATATGATGATTGTAAAATTACGCAATGTTGGCCATATTGTTTCATGGAATTTGATTTAATTCCCATCTGTTGTCTTAATAGGAGGAGACCAGATTTCAAGTTCAAGTTAATATGTGAATTTATTCTCTACTTACTATGTTCACAACACATACAAGCATGAATATTCTAAAATTATGTAATTTGTTTTGTGGAATTTGGTGATTTGCAATACAATCCGTCATGTTAACAGGAGGAAGCTTAATAACAAGTTTGAAGTTAATCAGTGAATTTGTTATCAAGCTAGCATGTTCACAAGCATTTGTGACGGACAGACGAACACCGAGCAACATTTCTAATTCTCACTAAGCCACGCGAGTGGGCTCCAGCATTATTTGAAACCGGTCATAAAATTAAGGTTGTAATGGCATTAACCGATGAGATGGATTAAATATTCAATTGCTCACTTCATTCCCTGTTGGAAGAGAGACAGCCTCCTGGTCTTACAGATAATCAGATCAGCCCACTGTACAACCACAATGGTCACAAAGAAGGCAGTGTGACAAGTGTACTCCAGAATCTTACGCTGATGGTAGGTCTACAACAAACAAGAACACAAATTGTGGTTATTACAAGCATACTGATCGTTGGATTCAGGTTTACGATTGAACCAACTGTATTCACTAATTTGACGAGGTACTGTTTTTTTTTCACAGGATTCCTCGTTTAAATACAGTGGAAAACCTTGCAAAAACCACCCCTGCAATTTCCAGAGCCACGTTGTGGGACTTGCTCATATAGCGGATGGTCGACAAGTGGACTCTAACCAGGGAGGGTACATTGAGAAGAATTAGCTCACAGGCTATCAATAAGCCATGACAGCAGGCCTTACGTGTATACAGGTTAATAATAAAGCTGTGAACATAGGAGTATTGACTTAACTGGAAAAATATCTGTCGATTATTTGATTACACTGTTGAACAATACTGGAGGTTGTATAGAAATGTATTGTAATAGTTTGATGAAACATTAAACATATGATGCTATTACAGTGCATAATAGCTAAGAAAAAATGTCATATTAAACTCATCAATCTCTTATTCATTGTTAAAGTTCCACTCAGAGCGCTGTGTATACATAATCATGGACCTCATATCCATAAAAGCAGAACATTACACAGTTTCATCATTGGTTACGAACATTTAGGAACCACCACTAGCAAACTGTAGTAAAACGTATGTAAGTAAAATCAATAGATATTCATACCCATTCCTGTCCATAGGAGTCCTCAAGGTCATTGACACCCAGAGAATCCCATTCCACACGGATTCCAACCAAACGAGACATCCAGAAACCATTCTCGCCCAAAATGACAAAATAAGTGAAGAAGCCACCCGAGGCTTGGATCATACCAATTTGTCCATAAGCCATACTGATCAATCTGTTAAAAATGAAATCATAAAAAATATTAGGGGAGATTCCACAGATATACATATGTTGGCCATGTTATTTTAGAGAATTTGGTGAAATGCAATCCTATCTGTTGTCTTAAAGGAGATGACCACCCAAAAACCATATTCTATAAATAAGTCAAACTTTTTGTGTATAATACAATACATTAATTTCCATTTTAAGAACCTGATCGTAACTCTGGTTATCATCCATTATTAAAAGAGGATCACAAGCTCCAGTTGAGTCATCAAATCCTGTGCTGCTTTAAGTGTGAGTCATTCATCACTAATTTCTAGCGCTTTGTTTAGAGTGGTTTGTACAATTATCTGTTATTATATAGGAAGCTCACCTCTCATTCACCAATTTGTCCTTGACTGGGTCACGAGGTTGTCGTTTCATGATGTCAGATTCAGCGGACTCGTAAGCCAGAGAGATAGCGGGTACCTGAGAAACAATTAAAAATCAGACTGTTTGAGAAAAGGCATATACTACAAAGCAAAAGACAGCTTCCTATTGTCCCATAGCTCTGCTAACCCTACTAAACATTATTGACTTAAATAGTGTAACTCCGAAAAAAGTCCAACTCATTTTTATCTCTATATTTCAGCACATTATTTTGCCATCATCAGGATTATTGACTTGATAGCATATCAGCACAATGAATAAAGGAAATGACTTTCGACATCACAAGTACAAAAGGATTTGTTGGTTTTAAATTTAACACAAAACAAGCTAAGACATAGCAAACAGATAGACTTCATATTGCAGCTTAAACTGTAGTTACAGCAAGTTGCCTCCCAACTGCCGACAGAACAAAGACAGACTCGCAGGTACGATCTCTAATTTTTGGGGGAAAACTTGCTCAGAGCGCTGTGTACACATAATCATGGACCTCATATCCATAAAGCAGAACATTACACAGATTCATCATGGCCGAGAAACTTTATCTTATAATGACGTTATTAGGATTTAAATTATCTTCCGGTACAGTAAGGTTTTAAATACGATACACACCTATGAGTGATCTGTTGAATAGTTACTTTATGAAAACCCCAATAGTGGACAAATCAATGAAGTTGTACTGTGTATTTCTGCTCAATACTGGTTTATTAAAGTTCTTAAGTAGCAGACAAAAACATATTTGATTAGTCAACACTTATAAACTTTTACTGTATTCAACCTGCTGCCAATACCTTAAGTTTGAATAGAAATAGAAATAAAAATATAAACAAATGTTTGAGTTAAAACTGACCATGTCTGTTCCCAAATCAATACAGAGGATAGTGATAGTTCCTAGAGGTAGAGGGATGTCGACCACAATAAACAGGAGGAATGGACTGATCTCAGGAATGTTGGAGGTCAGAGTGTACGCAATAGACTTCTTCAAATTGTCAAAGATTAAACGACCTGAAATGTTTAAGAAAAAAATATAAAGCATTTTCATTCAGGATTTAACTTCACAACATTTCATACAAACTTTGATCAATGTGTTTGTTATGGTATTTAGTCCAGTATATTTTTACTTATATGATGGTGATGTACGCGAACTGTATAAAATTATAAATTAAAAACCCATACAATGTGTTTTTTGCATTAAAATTGATGTTGAAAAGAAATATTTGAAGCTGTACATATTTATGTTTTGAAGATAATTTATCAAACTTGTCTTTTATATATATGTCGTACCTTCTTCCACACCAGTGACAATAGAAGCGAAGTTGTCATCAAGGAGGATCATGTCAGCTGCTTGTTTACTGACATCACTTCCAGCAATACCCATGGCAACACCTGTACAACAAGTCACAAACATTTAATGATCTTTCACATATCTTGCAAAATTACATTAAAAAAAAAAAAATATTTCAACATAATGTCAGACCTTTGGATCTGAATTAAATACGTTAAATTATCTACCTTCCAGATTAGTCTCAGTGGAAATCTCGTAAAAACAACATGTGGATGGTGCATTGAATAAGGATTTGTAGACAAATGCTAATACACGCGTATGGGCTGTATTTATTTTGTTGAGGACACTGCATGTCACTTTAGTGGTCTATCAAAAAATCGTTTTAGTAAATACTATATTCATTTTTAGCGGAGGTTTCCATTTGAATGTTGCACAAAACTCTTTGCCCGGATATAGAGAATTAAGCACATCATTTACAATCTTGGTATATTTCACATAACTGCTTTGAAGTCTTACCAATGTCGGCTTTTTTCAGAGCTGGGGAGTCATTGACACCATCTCCAGTTACAGCCACAATTTGTCCTTGTCTCTGACAACCTTCTACAATGATCAGTTTCTGTTGTGGGGAGGTACGGGCAAACACAATCTCAGGATGATTACGAAGAACTTCATCAATTGTAGCAGGGGTCATGTCTCTCAAATCAGATCCGTGAATTACAGCAGCTTTGGCATCCCTGAAACATCAGTTTCAAATTTAAGCGACTTACAAAATTATATTTGGTACTACAGTTCACCCATTAGTGGATTTTAATAACTGTACAAATGCTATAATAATAATAAAAATAATACAAGAGGCCTGATAGGCCTTTATGCGCTTACATGAGTTTGGACAAACAGATGCTTATGTTTTAACACGGCTTTGTAGAAGAGATCAAAAATGAAAAGGTCAAAAGGGAGTAAACTCCCTGCTTTGAGTAAATCTTAGTGCCCTTGTTGCACTTCTTTTTTTTTTCAATCAATCAATTAGCTTTGAACAAACTATATACTACATGGCTTGAGGTGTCTAAATATACAAACA
>JAVFBX010249005.1:0-10112 GCA_034783855.1 Mopalia kennerleyi | reverse complement strand
AACCATTGCAAAGTCCACAGCCGTAAAATTTTAAGTCAAGTGCTCACCCACACTCTCCCATTTCGCAAAGAGAATTCACTTTACATACAACCAACCAGCCAACCATCCAAACAACCAACCAATCAACAATCAACCAACAAACCAGCTAACCAGCCAGCCAACCAACCATCCATCCATCTAACCAACCAACCAACCAACCAACCAGCCAGCCAGCCAGCCAGCCAACCAACCAACCAACCAACCAACAAATAAATTAATCAATCAATCAATCTCTTAAGGTGATTTTTTCCTTTATGTAGGGTAGGGGTAGAACTATTTTTGGTTTCACAAATGATTCCAGATGCTTACTTTGTTTTTTTACGTCGATTGGAACATGTCATGTCCGCAAAGCTAGCATGTTAGTAGTCAATTTTAATTACTAATAAAAATGATTGCAACAATTGAGACTATAAAGAGTTGAGTTTGTAGTGGTTTGATTTATATAGAGCAGTGATGAAATTGTTCTTTTAGTCTCTGACTAAGCATACTTGACAGTATATTTCATTCTTTCATTCAGTGTCAAGTTTTCACACAAAGAATCATTTATGGATACCTCAAATTCGTCAACAATATTGCCCCAGGCTTCCTTGAGTCGGCAAAAGAGTCATGTAATTATTTTCTCCGGAATTTCATAAAACGGCTGATATCTTTAACAAAAATGTGATCTCGGCATAAATTGTTTGCTCAGTCGATTGGACAATGGTAACATTGGACAAAACGCCCAACAAAAATAAGTACTTAAACAATGACATAAACTACTAATAACAATACAGATGAAAATGTAATAAAGATTTATATTAACATGTACGCACCACGAGAACTAGATATCTTATTTTCCCTGTAACAGATATGAATTAAACAGCTTAAACGGGAAAAAGAACAGAATAGAAAGCTTTGAATATCTGCGTATTATATTGTTAAATACGAATGCTAAATCTCAAAATACAGGCGAACCAAAGTGAAAACAGCCGAATATAAGATACGTATGTTAAGTTTCTACATTTCATATGGATACCAACTTCTTCATATACTGGTCACCGCGTGATAGTAGTGTCATTTTCAAAAATATGATTGCATTTGTTTTGTTACATTTTATTCTCGCATTTTGTAGGTTTTGTAAAACAAAATCAAACAAACGAAATTGGAATTATCAAGTTGTTGAAAAAAGACAAACAAAAAAATATATTTGATCTTGTAAGGGCATTTTCAATACAATTGCTTGTCAGGATGGATGAATAAGGAATATAAAAAAGTAGCGCTTTATCTAGGACGCTCGCGTCAAACCACGCATCTTGCGAGAGTGTGTGAGATTTGTGAGGACACGAGATTTTGCCCACTGAAAACTGTGGCTATTCAATTCTACTGTACACTTTTGTGTACTTAAAATCTTTACACCTCTGAGTAAACTCGAACAAGAAGCGACTGTCAATAGGGAGATATCCGAGGGTTTATTCAAAAGCGTTCTCGACTTTCACAGACGCTTGCGTGTTAGCGAGCGAACGAAGATAATGTGTGTACTATACAAATACTAAACCAGTATCAGCTACGGTTTGGTATACATTCGCTGAAATGCTCTATATCATTTTACAGCGACTGATCTTATACATAACTCAGGAGATACGTGTCTTGTATAGACTTTCCAAACATTGAAGTTGAATGATAAGAAAATTAGGTAGGTTTTATTAAATTGTTTGACCCGTTAACTTCACCCTTGGAACTGTGCACCGAAAGGGTAAGGATGAGTAAAGCTTATCTGAATGTGCTCCGATTTAAGCATCAAATGAAATAGAAACAAACATCAAATACCTGAATTGTTTTGTGTCTTTTGAAAAGTAAATATTAACAGTATTTTCGTTATTTTGGAATAACACTTTCTTAGTTTGAACAGATTCTAGTTCAGAAAATTTTGCAGGTTGAAACCCGTCCGGGAATCGAACTCACGGCCCTCAGATTCGGTGCCTAACTATGTGGATCGTGAGTTCGATTTGCAGACAGATTCCAACTTGCAAAATTTTCTGAACTAGAACCTGTTCAAACTAAGAAAGTGTCATCCCAAAATAACGAAAATACCAAATTACCTGGAACAAACATTCATAAGAATCGGGTGGCGACTAACGCACAATTTTGATTGTACATGGTTTAGTGAAGTATTTATTGTCTGAAACAATATTTATTGACGGTAAAATGATAAACGTATGCATTTGGTTACTTCGTGTATGTGTCTGATTTGGGGGTTAACGCCATACTTTTTGTATATACATATGACGGCAGAACTGTCATTGTCAGTGGCCATCATGACACACTACCAGGATCACACGAAGCAAAAGGTGACAGCAAAAAGATAATGGGTAGAAATGTATATTGACTCACGCTATACTTGAAACTCTCACAAAATGTCCGGCCAGGTCTCTAATTAATCGATTGCGTGACTGACTGACTGACTAGTTGTTTCGGCGGTTGGTTGGTTCGTCCATTGCTTGGTTGTTCGATTAATTGACGTCCGACACCGTTGTTGAAGATATTCTCATTATATGATGTAATGTGTCACCCTGGGACTATAGTTTATGTGTTTGGCGTCGTCCTCAAGTCCATCTAAAGTCAATTTTATCAAATTCAGTTTTAAATCAGCTACCATTAATTAATTTTCTTATTGCGTGAAAATATGTCATTCATATCTTTAATAAAGTCAACAGGTGAGAAGTTATCTTTGCGTCTTGAGCGTTATCCTCAAAATGAAAAAAATACCGTCAACGGATTTGTCTGGTTATATGTTATATATATATATGGTTGGATAGCCGCTGAACTGTATGTCGGAAAACTGTGCATCTAATTCCTGATCCAGGGCATAAACAAAGCATGTTAAGTAGGACAAATTCTGACTCCTGTCGGTTCAGTAGTAAGCTTCACTTAATATATTCGCAAAGAGACTCCGACAGAAAATCAATAGAGTCATATTTCGGCATGGAATTAAAGTTTTAAACAGCTTCATATTGTTGCGAATAATATGGTAGCCTACTTAAGAAAAATCAGACACCCACTCAAATAGGAACCGTTTTAGTTCCCATCATCAACAGGACCGACATATTGGTGATGGCAAATGCAACGTTTGGAAACCTTGAGATCAGCGCTCAGATAAGTGGAGTTTTATCGGAGTTACTTTGATTGTGTGTTATGCAAGCTATTTAAGCTTTAAAATGTTAGTCAAATATTTGATCAATCTGAAAGTGGAGGGGTCGCACAAAGTAAAAGAAATTATATCACATTTCACAGCCCAAACAAGAAAGGGTAGTAAGTCTAAAAGATTAAGTTATTTTGTGTGTGTGAGTGGGTGTGTCTGTGTTTGGAAATTCAAAGTACAACATGCTTTGGGTCCATTTACAGGCTTGATAGCAAACATGCTAAACTCGTAAACAGTCAGTCGAAAGACAATATATATATATATATTTTGAAAAATGACGAGAGAATGCTTGCATCCACAGAGATTCGAATCCGTGACCTTTGGGTTACAGTCTCTCTCTATTTAACCTGTTAATTGTATCAAAGATAAAGTCATAAAATAATTTATAATTATATCACAGAAAATTAATTAGGAATCACAGATAAAGTCATAAATGTAGTTGAATAATATCACAAAATAGCAATTAGGTATCGCAGATAAAGTAATAAGATATTTCAATTTGATACCAGAATAACAATAAGGTATTACAGTTTAGGGGAAAGATATTAGTACAATCGTGCAAAGATGTTTGAAAACAAACGAAAACTTTCTCGGATAGTGGTCAAAGAGACGCGCTGCATGCAGGCAGCATTGCTTTACCTTAATACGTGACGCTGAGATGGACTTCAAATGATTTTCCAATACATTATGCCAGGTGCAATGAACATATATTTAAAGGAGACTATACCTGTGTTTATGTCACGTTAACTAAACAAAACAAGACCGTGGGCATTTAACTAGCATATTGGTAATATCATCTCGGTGTCAATACACGAACTAATTAGCAGTCATTTTGATCGTCTTTAATTAACCACACATATTTTATGCATTGTTTATCCAGGTCGAATACGGCAACAAAACGTCAGGCGCAGATGAAGCAAAATACTTGTTAATTGAGTTAAGCTGTTTGATTGTCCTTCTGTATTAATGAATGCGGTTAGATCGTTTTGTGTTTGGTTTCTTAAGGTTACCCTGTGCGTAAGGGTTTATGGATAATTAAAACTGTTAATCGATAAGACATGGTCAATTCTTTGATACGTATCGATTATATGGAAGAAATTTTACGTTTTGAGAACAAAGCATGAAGAACGCTCATTAAGAAACAGGCGATGTGTGGGTATTTTTTTTTTCAAGTCCGCTGTATTGTGAATAATTATATGGAGACACAGAAGCAGAACAGTTGCGTTGTCACTAAAGGGTACGAAGAAGCTCGAAAGATAATAGAAATAAAACTGTATACACAGGCCTATTATATACCATATAGATCCTTTACGGTAACGGTGCAAACGCACCGTCGCAATCTTTATTTAACCCACTATTTTCTCCATAGATTCGTTTTTACTGGAGAACAAAATATACTCATTTATTTGTGTTACAATTGCTTTGAGTGGAGCTTTTTTTATATGAAAGTCCATAATCCCTACTCCGACAAAAATTGGTAAACGGCTGTAGCAAATTAAAGTGCCGGAGAAAAATGTGACTTTTACGCTTCTTGGCTGATTCTGAACATAAGATATCAATTTAATTCACCCTTTAAATATTTAGATATATCATTTTGTCCTGTCCATGGATAATTCTTGTAGAAAGTATTTTTGCTATTAAAGTCTAAAACTGCTTGGCAAGAATCGGCACGTGTCTGACAAGTTGGCAATAACGTAAAATTAAAATCCAAACACCTGATTATGCAAAAGCCTACCACGGATATAAATTACCTACTACTCAGTACTTGCTTATTGATTTTACAGTAACAAAACTTGATAGAGTTGAGACCATTCTTGTCACGATACGGTCATTGGGGTCACAGCTTTCTCATCTTCGGTCAGATCAGACGCCAACTGCCCCGGGACCGAGTTATCTCAACTCGCTGTAGTTTTGTTGCCATGATTCTGTACAGACAATCTCTGGTCATTATCAAGTTATTGGAGAAGTTGACAAGAATATAATTAGTATCCCCATTACCAATGTACCGATGGTACTTCCAGAGAATAAACATTGTAAGGGCCAAGTGCTTTACGCCATTATCATGATGGTTATGTATATTGCACACATCAAAGGCCTTTTCTAATAATGCAAATATAACTGAGCAATAATTATGTCCTTTAGCTCACTGCATGGGCAATTTCTTAACATTGAGCAGCCGCTGTGGTAATATTTGTATTTTCAACATTTAGAAGCCCTACCCCTCCTTGGACCCCAAACTATATTTTAATCAGACATTAACTCCCGTTAACCAATTGTCTAATGACGTACTTCACACGTTCAAATAATGAGAAGGACAACCTAGCTAGTGCAAAATAAAACATGTATAGGCCTATATATTCTGCATTTAAGGTGATGGAGAAAACACAATTCGAGAATAGGAGAAAACAAAACATGGTGTTGGCGTAGAGAATTGACTTGCGTGATCTATATAGATATTATGTTTTTTAAAGAGAGCGAGAGTAAAAAGGAGAAAAGTGAAAGTAATATTCCCACTTTCAAATTGGACAAGTTTTAGCTGAAATTGCAGTTCATACATTATGGCAAAATTGCTTTTCTCGCTTCGGTCCAAACTTAAAACACTGTCGATGAAATATTTGTATAGTCTCAACAGATATGTTTTCTCAATTCCTCCATGCTTTGTGTCTATGAAGCTCAGACTCTAGTGTATCCGTAAACCTGTTACACCGTAATTGAAAACAGCCTCAAATGATCCTCTAAGGCAATATGAAATATATATGAGCACAAGCGACAAAGGTCATAACGGGCACCCGTAATCCGATATTAGGTGAGTGTTACAAGTAAATGAACTTAAGCAAAGTGATAGCTCGTCACAAAGCTCCAAGCGCTGCGTCCATCGGCAAACTACCAGGGGACCGACCGCTTTGGAACGATGATTGCCCAAAGACAAGGACCACCTCAGAGCTAGCTAAATTCTAAGCGGAAACTGTTCAATGACGATGAATATATAATGCGTTTCACGACATTTAAGGTACATTCCTTTCACAACATTCGTAAAAAAAGTGAAAAATTGACAGCTAAAAAGCTCTTAACACGCTTGCTATAAGAGACCTCTAAACGCCTTGTTACTCTTAAAGTGGGATTGTCAAACCGCACCTGATCTATCTGTCTTGAGGTAAACACTTTTTCTCTTTGAATTGTTATAGTTATGTAGGCAATTTGTCTTTTCGTTGAACTGCCAATTACGTCTTGACAACTATCGGGGCTAAGACAGAGAGCTTTGTTTCAGAGGCGAAATAGTTTATTTTTCTTAAAGATAACATTAAACGCAATTTATTTTTAAATGAGATACTGTTTGGGTAAAAACAAAGATATATTCTATCGGATACGCGTGACTGAATTTAAAACAGGAAGACTAATTAATTTCCAGTAAACAGGACATTAATTGTTTTAATAACTAACATAAATGATCGTTTGACAAAACTGAACTTTTGCTGATTAGACACAATCTAAAGCTCTTGGACAAAGAAACAATTACAGACTTGTGTTTTAATATAAAGTTTGATTGGATGTCTTGTTATAATAAAGTTTTTGATGAGACAAAAATAAGAAATTCTGAAGAACACGGAATTTCCTAATCTGTCTTGATTGATTGAGTGATTGACTGTTTTGCCGATATGTCTGTCGTTTATTCGTTCGTTTATTTATTGGCGGCTTTAGGCATTGAATGGTTCATTGATTCATTCATTCGTTTGTCCATTCAATCGTCCATGCACCCATGATAATAGTCAATTTAATGTATAGCTCTGCAAATGTAATACTTGAAAAGCTAGACAAGCTTAACAATCAACGAAGTCAATACAGTTCACTCACATTGACTTTGGTTGGAACAGAGAAGTGCGAAGTCGTTAAGTTACTCATTGTTAACATGGGGGTGTCATCCGTACTTAATTAACGTTCATCAGTTGACTTTCTGATCATGGACAAAAAGGGAGAGTTTTATACAACTAAACGTTCTATTGTACCTCGATAGTATAAGTCGGTGCTTTAAAATGAATCAAGCTTTCATATTGTGTATTGCGTAACTTGTCTTATTGGGCCAAGTTCAGGGGTTGACTAAATACCGTATCAATTTCGACTAGGGTAACTTAAAGACGTGGCTAACACCTGGTTGGAACTGACCGTATCGTATAGACAGACTCAGAAACACGGCCCCCTGTAAACCGATACCCTAACCTACTGCAGTTAATCCCGCAAAAATAGGCTAAATGGGGACATGGAGCACGCTAAGGTCTTCTATCGTGACACTGGAGACGCCACGATTAGGCGGTGAGAAAACGTACGTTGTGGGAACACAATAAAGACGGGTGGATATTGCATAGATCATTAGTATAGTGAAACGTTATTTGTTGTAGTAGAAAGTGCAACGGATTTTTAATCTAAGGTGGGTCTGTATTAGATGTCCTCGCCTTTGTTTGAGAATTTAACTATCAAAATAGCGTTACTTATGCCATACATAGTCAATAATAGAAAGCCTCTCGCTCAATGATTCAAATTTATACATCTGTATCTGAGGGATGTATTCCATATTTTAATTAAATAAGTGGGTTATAGGATTCCAAATATCGAGAAGATAATTCAAGTTTTTTTTCTAAATCAAAGAATACGTTTTTAAGCAGTACGATGTGACTTATGTTTAACTGAAATGTTGGTAGTGGTGTGATCTTGGCCTCTTCCTGAACTACAAGTACATGTACACAATTTTCCAGATCTATCCATCCTAGATTGAACTTTGTGACGACTTGACGCCTTCTACCCAACAGGAAAATGATTTCGAGTTATTTCACACGAAGATAAACCTCCGGAGAGTGAACCTGGCACAACGTTAGTGGTCGGGGCACGCAGTGTTAATTGCGGTGTTGCCACCCCGAAGGTGAACACCAGTCCGGGCAAGGTACCCTCGGGATGCCTGCTTCTGGCCGACTCTTTCAGGCCTTGGTGACAAGCTATTTCCACATGTCAGCTGAAAGACAAAAATGACGCTTTAGCATGCAATGCTGGTGGAAGGAAAATATCTCCGTGTCAATGGGATGAATTCAACTGTAAGCGCTCTTAACACCTAGAGGTTGCCTCTAAATTAGCCATGTCACATGCAGAAGGAAGGCTGAAGAGAGAAACGATAGGAAAGGTTCTAGCTTCGTGGCGGTGCAATTTCGCTCTACTGAATACACCAATTCCTACAGGGACAATCGCTAACTAGCTTTCGGGGAGCTCTCGATGAATACTCTACATTTGACTGGAGATTGTGGAGTAAAATGGAGTCCACATCATAAAAAACCTACACCATTTTTTTTAGTTTTATGGAAACGGTCTTTATTTCAATGGGTAGAGACCATTCAGCTTAACGCTTGGCTGCGGTTTGAGCTAAGTCCGCTGGGGACGATTACATACCCAAACCCCATTAGCAGTGAAATTGCAACGTTTATATGTAAATTACAATGGGAAAAAGGTGCCACAACAACAGCTTGTTCCTGGATTGAAACTGCTTTGTCACATACGGCAAACCATTTACAACAAACCCCCATTTGCTACCCATATGCTCGTCATTAGCTAATATGCAAATTGTCTCCTAGCGCCTATTTCCCGCTCTCATTTGCCGCCTCTTAATTCCGTTATTGCAGCGTTATCACTTTCAAGATTTGTTCTTTTCCCGATAGAGAACGTTCTGCCACTTGGAGAAATTTGCCACCACTGTACACTAAAATGAATTTCATTTATTTCCGCCAATTGCCTAATAAAGAGTTATTGACCTTGACTGTCACTTAAACGCACTCCACTAAATTCGATACGTATTGGCTGGCTTGTTTGTTCGGTTGATTGTGGTTTAAGTCCACGTTTAAGTCTATTTCTCTCATATGACGGCGTGCCTATCTATTGTGGGTGACGTAAACAGCCCTTGTTGGTAAAAAAAAAAGACACAATACAAACCCAACAAAAACAGATCGGTTTCATGTTGTCTCTTATAGCTCTCAGAAGATCACAGCAACGGGAAGCCCTTGGAATATCATGAATATATTTTGTGTATGTGATATGCTTACTGTGACAGTTTTAACCAATCAGTAGCTGGTCATTTTTCTTAAACAATCAAACTTGCACAGAGATATGGATTAATGAAAAGCAGATTGGTTTATACCGGATTTTATTCACGATGAGATTTTTTAATACCTAAGCAGCGTATCTTTTGTCATTTTTAGCCATTCTGTACAAACAAAAATCCAAACAAACAATGACATTATAGACAATTAACATTCAAGGATTGATGGAACGTTTCAATGTAGATGTATATACATTGGCTAATCAACTTTACGCCCGAAACTTTATACTAGCAATAATATATATATAATGTTCTGTATAAACTCCCATAGACACGTATTTTAATAGATCCTAAACGCGAGTTGTTGTTATGCGGCCGTGTAGATGGTATAGAAAATATGTGATAAATATGTATCAAGCTAGCCATTCGGCATAGGTCTAGAATTAATAAAACCACAAACGGGTATCCCACAGAAATATAAATCTCCCACTACAAACGAAAACACTATAGGTGTATTCTCCTTTGCTCGAGGTCAAATGGACCTCCCATATAATAAGGTTTGAGCCCATATTCCATGTTATCATCAGAATACCCGGGTTGAATACCCAAGCTAGCCTACCTGACATAATGAAATGAATTATCTCATATCAAAGTTTAAATTGAGTTGGTTAATTTCATTAAAGGGTTGCCGTACTACACTCTTAGAAAAATATGGCTCTAATGGAACCCTTTAAGGTTCTTCAGTTATGGCTCTGCTCATGGTGGAACTTTATATGGTTCTGTATAGGAACCCTCACAGCAACTGTTCCGTGTATTTCTTCC
>JAVFBX010248994.1:0-10112 GCA_034783855.1 Mopalia kennerleyi | reverse complement strand
GATACACATCAGCAAATTTGATCTGTAGCTCTGAAGTCCGGCGTAAAATTGTCGAAAATGAAGCTAACACAGAGGGATATCGACAAGAGCGGCGCAGGGTAATGTGAATTTACATGTATTCTAGTTGTTAGTCTGCAAGTTGGAACAACATGCTAGCTTACAACAACAACAGCAACCAACCCGCATGAACACGAAGCAATGTTTAAGCCTGGCCTCTAGATATAACAGTATGGGTCAATTCGTACAAATGAAAACATTTTGGGGCCCATGGCAATGGTGCAGTGGGTAGTATGTTGGCCTATTGATCCTGCTGAGAATTCAATTTCCGATCACTGCATGGTTTTATTCCCCTTGTTGAACTCAGAGTTCACATGAAGTGGTCCAGGCAATTGCGAGGATGGGTTATAGAAAGTTTCCTCCTCATCGTGTTTAAAGACTGCGGAATGAGTATTGACAAGGGGACAATCTGTCATCGTATTAGCCCTGTTAACTTGACACTGAGGAATTCTCCTCACAGTCACAGTCATGTGGTTGGGCAATCCGCATACATAAGGTATAAGCTGTTCGTCCAGTTCCGTGCATGTAAGATCATTAAAATAAAGCTATGCCCCGTTCGCTAACTTACTGGCTTCCTTCAGCACTTAAATGAGATGTATCATGTATGCCACTTTTTGTCAAGTCCAGTTCATCACTCAGCTTGAAATCAGCCGAAAATATTTGATTGAAATATACCATCAGTTATATGAGTGAGTCACACCAGAAGGCCCTGGCAATCGCACGGGTTGATTTTTATGAGATTTCCTCTTGATTTTCCACTGTAAAAAGGCATGGAACAGTGTGATGAGAACAGTCTGTCCTCATATAAGTGAAATACCCTTGAGAACGACTTGAAACCCCAAATAAACAAACCTAGAACAATGTATAAAGCTAATTGTTTCATCTTAGCCCTCAGTCCTGTCTATCTTTTATTCAACTTTTCTAACCAGAAGGCATGTTTATTACTTATCCAGTCGTTAAAAAAAATATTATGAAGAAAATAAGTCAGAGTTAAGTGATCATAATTACAGGTCTCCTTTTTTATGTAGGCCCACAACTGTGGCTTTGTGTTTACTCTGTGCACTTACTTATTCTATTTCGAAGTACTGTTCACGGGATCGAGTGCATACGTTGACCATTAAGTATATGAGTGAGTCGCATGATGTGTCTCCGACAATCCTGGGGGTGGTTTTTTTTACAAAGTTTCCACTCAGTTTTCCACCGTAATTAGACCAGGAACAGTGTGAATTGGACAATCCATGGTCAAATAAATTATAAGTGAAATACCCTTGATCTTATCATGGTGTTAGACCCCAATCAAACAAAAAAAACAATCCTTTTTTATGTTTATTTTGTAGATGTGTTTCTCTCATTCCTGAAGAGGCCGAGGACATGTGGCATGCATACAATCTCATTTCACGAGGAGATAGCCTGAGGTCTACAACCATAAGGTCAGTTGTAACAGCACTAGAAATAGCTGCTTCCCTCTTCTAAATAACAACAGTAACAATAATAAAAACTGGGGAGCTTTGAGCTTATAATAGAAAAAAACATCAGTTGCTAAGGAAGGGAGAAAAATCTTTCACCCATGTAACAGCTATCTATTTCAATAACTAACAACACCAGGGATTGATGATAGGCATTTTCTTGACTACCTTTAATGAAACCCTATGAAATCTTAATTTTAATAAAACTTTTGGTTTAAATTGAGTTTCGAAAAACATTGAATATTGTGAGATGAAAAGGGTAATATTGATTATTCTTCAGCTGATAAGGTTTTACTGAGTTTGATGGGCTTCTATTTAACACCTCAAATGTACTAGCAAGCCATTTAACACCATGTCAAAGGTATAAACATTACAGTCTATTGTTAATCAATGACATAGATGCCTTTGACAGTTACATGGGTGACAGAATTATCTCCCTTTGTACTCATATTCCCCTTGCAATCTGTCTGCTCTTTAAGTTATTTATGAACTAACTTTGAGAGTCTGTGTTAATACTGAAATACAATATTACACCCCTATCAAATAAAGAAACAGATCACCAATTATATCTGGCCCTCGGTCGTGGCTTAGAGGTAGTGTGTGTGCTTCCTTATCCTACTCCCAATTTTCCTTCATGGGATTGAGTCAGTTTGTGAACCATCAGGTATATGAGTGAGTCACTCGATGTGGCTCGGCAATTGAGTGGGTGGTTTTTACATGTTTTCCTCTTGGTTTTCCACGTAATCAGGCAATGAACAGTGTGAAGTGGATAATCCGTCATCATATGTATCATGAAATACCCTTGAGTGCGAGGCTAAACCCCAATCAAACAAACCAATTGTATCTAATGTTTCATATTATGGTTGTGTTGGTTTATTTTTGTTACTTTCATATTTTAGGGGAAACACCATTGAGTGCCCTGTGAGACCTCAGTCATATTTAATGAAAAAAAATAGAGAAAAATGGTCAATGAAGCATACATATACGCTGTCAGCCATAAGTCATGTGTCTTTTTCATGTTGATAGGAAAGTTCAAACAGAGTCAGCCACTGGGAGCGTAGCCAGCAGCAAAGTTCGTACCATGCTCACCATAAAGGTGGAGACACTGGACTTTGATACCCAGGCCTGTGTTCTCAGAGTGAAGGGAAGAAACATCCAGGAGAACCAGTATGTGAAGGTGAGTGACATAGTCTGCGGCGGGTGGTTGGAGGGAGCTTCATGTTGCCCGGGTGCTCTCAGAGCTAAAGGGGAACAGGAAGCTGATCTGTTTGTATTGCGTCCTATTGTTATCCTGTTGTCCCGTCTTGTCTTTGGTTGTTGCCAGTGTTGTCGAGGGTGGTTTCCTTCACCCATTAGGCTGACATGCATCTTATAAGTGAAATACCCTTGAGTACACCACACGTCTTTATTGGTTAGTCAGTTTGTGGTCAGTCCGGTCCACCTCAGGAAAAAAGTTAAATTTCTCACAACCACTAATTTTCAGGTTAAAAATTTCTCACAGGATTCTACATATGGTTCGAAAAAAATCGTCAACATCATGTTCTATATTGTTTTACTTTTATGCAATAAATTCTAATTTTTTCAGTTTGACATCAATATTGAAGTGGGTTTTACAAAAAATTATAGTAAAATTTTTGGGGGAAATTTTTCACGAGGTGTTACGTGTAGGATTCCATGCAAATGTGGGTGGTCCGGTCAAGGGTGATTTCTTTCAATCATTGGGCTAGGACACTGTCAAACAAAGTGAAATAATCTTGAATATGATATAAAAATACAACCAAACAATCAACAAGTACTGACTGCTCACTGAATCTTTTTCTTGTTTTACATTTCCCGAACATACCTTGTGGCAGGGGCTTAGCCAGAAATCAAAAGTATGATGTCCAATATGGTCATTTTGCTTCACTTTTTAATTAATTGGGTGTCTGATTTTTACAGTTTCCCTATCTCCTGCATGTTAAAGTTTCTTAAAACAGGGTGTCCAAATGAGGCAACGTTTCAATTCATGTGTCCAAAGGACAGGTGGACACCACTCTGCCTAAGCCCTTGTACCGTTATGTCATAAATTTAGTGAACAAGCTCTTTTACAAGGACATCCAACCCTCCAACCAGTACACTTATCTGGTTGTTGGTGGGTTGGAGGGAGCTTCCTGGTCCTCTCAAAGCTAAAACGCCCCACAAAACCAACCTGTTTTAGGTGTTAAATTGTATTGCATCCTGTGTTGCAATAGTCCTGTTTTTTGTTTGTTTGATGTCCGTGGGGTCAGATTTGACTTAATCCACCAGTTGGGCTGGTACACCGTTACATGAGTGAAACTGCCTTAAGTATGAAGTTAAGCCCCAATCAAACCCACAAGCTTTGTTATGTTAATTACTTTTTTAGTTCTTTAATTAAACCTGAACATTTTTTAATTGATTGTTATATTTGCAGATGGGTGCTTATCATACTCTTGATTTGGAGATGAACAGAAAATTCACCCTGGGCAAACACGAATGGGATATTGTTTTCCTTGATCGAATAGGTAAGTTAGCCTTGTATTGAATTAGGCCATCAGCTCATTATATCAGGCCCTCTGGCTATGTTTGAAGAGTTGCAATACTGTCTTTACTTAGCACTTGAGGAAAATTAACTTTCCAACATTATGGAAATGCGTCGCATCTTGGTTGTGCTAGTGTCCATTTTTGTTGGAATACACCGCCGTCATATAAATGAGATACCCTTCAAGGGAAAGACAGCTGTTTTTCGAACTAAACTAAACTAAATTTTCTTGTAATTCAATTTAACAAGTCAATTATTATTTGACTCTAGTAGAAAGGGAAATGGGATTAGAACAGACTAGTTCATGTAGAGCCTGTATTTTTTTACCCCCTGGCTAGTGCGGACTACACAGACAAAAACACAGAGATATTTTCCTGAATGGCCATCTATAAGATGTCCTGAAATCCAGATTTTTCTGTTTGATAGATTTAGCATGTGATCCCACACAGAGAGCTGACGTAGCGGCAGTTGTGATGCAGGAAGGATTGGCTCATGTGTGTTTAGTCACTTCAAACATGACTCTATTACGAGCCAAGATAGAGACAAATATCCCCAGGAAAAGACGGGGACAGTGTAGTCAGCATGATAAGGTGAGGGCCCATTTAGTTTAAGAGGAGGGTTGGGAGAGAGGTTCCTGTTGCCCTGATTGCCCTGATGCTCCGTTAGCTATTGGGCAACATGAAACCAATCTATTTGTGATGTCTTTGTATTATGCCCTGTGATTGTACTGTATTTATCACGTTTGTCTTTGTGTCTTGCCAGTAGTGTTGAAGGCGGTTTCCTTCATCCATTGGCCTGGCATGCCTGTGAGTGAAATAACCTTCAGTACAGAAATAAACCACAATCAAACAAACAAACAAGTTGACTCTTTATGTCCTTTTATGAATGAGTTTTGAGATTTAGTGAATAAGAATGAAGAGCTTACGGGAGTTGAGAGAAAAAGAATTATAATTTTAATCTGAATTACCTCGTTTGGTGTTCCTACTCACCTAACTACCCAAATTGGTTTTCTTCTAACATGTTATCGCAGGTGGTTGGAGGGAGCTTCATGTTGCTCTGGTGCTCTCAGAGCAAAAGGGGAACAGGCAGCCGATCTGTTTGTGGTGTCTGAATTGTGTCCTGTTGTTGTCCTGTATCTGTTCCGTTTTGTCTTTGTTTGTTGCCAGTGGTGTTGAGGGTGGTTTCCTTCACCCATTGGGCTGGCACATCGTCATATAAGTGAAATACCCTTGAGTAAGACAATTTCAATTTCTGCTCTTATCAATTATTGTTATTGACATGTTTTTTCTTTTGTTTTAGGGCCTTACAAAGTTTTATGACCAAATTATTCAGGCAATATTGAGGCACATTAACTTTGATGGTAAGAGTCAGCAATATTCTAAATTTGACAGCCAGTTCCTAATTAATTACCTACTCCAATCTACCGTTCATGGGATCGAGTCCGTCCGTCAACCATCAGGTATATGAGTTAGTCATACGATGTGGCTCCGGCAATTTTGGGGGTGGTTTTTACGAGGTTTCCTCCCGGTTTTCCACCATAATACGGCAAGGAACAGTGTAAAGTGGACAATCCGTCATCATATACGTGAAATACCCTTGAGTACGACATTAAACCCCAATCAAACAAATCTAATAATTTAATGTCGACTCAGGTAATTGTTTGCATGTTCCAAGCATAGTCACGCTGTCTTTCTTTAGCACTGGAGGAAAATCAATTCTCTAAGAGAATATTTGCTGTTGTGTTAGAACTGTTGGATTTTACTTATGGAGATGTGACCTCGGGTATATGTGTGAGTCACATGATTTGGCTCCGTCAATCATAGCATGGGTTTTACGAGGTTTCCTCTCGGTTTTTCAACATATTTAAACAAGGAACATGGTGAAATGGATGACTGCGTCATATAAGGGAAATACCCTTAAGTATGATGGTAAAGCCCAATGAAACAAATCCTTACACATGGCGTTAAACATAACTAAATCAATCCAGCAACCAAGGGTCCGTTTGTATTTTTTTTGTGCCATCATTCTGACATACACAGTTGGTTAGAACAGAAAACTGAGTTCAAATTATCAGGAGATAAGCAAATTTTTCTTTTACTGCAATAAAAAGCATTAAAACATTTGCTTTCGAGTTCTAAATCATGTTTTGAAGTATGTGTATTAAGTGTATTTTTATGTTCATTTCAGTTGTGAAATGCCTTCTTCTTGCGAGTCCTGGCTTTGTTAAAGTGAGTCATTTCAAGTTTATTCAACAATATTTAACACCTAAAAATATGATAGCAAATATAAAGTTTCCTAGAACAAAGCATTCTTTTTTGTTCCTGATTAACATGGGGAGTTGGGAGGGAGCTATCTTGTGTTCTCGGAGCTAAGGGGCAACATGAAGCCGATCTGGTTGTGTTGTCCTTGTATTATGTCCTGTGATTATCCTGTCTTGTCTTTATTTGTTGCCATTGGTGTCAACGGCGGTTTCCTTGGGCTGTGTTTTGAGTGAAATAAACCTCAATCAATCAATTTAGAATGTTAAAAAGGTCTTGTTGTGGCTCAGTAGCTCCAGTGTTGAGCTGAAGAGCAAAAACATTTACATATTTTACGGAATTTCACAAAATACACTAAAAACTTTCCAAAGCCAATTTTTTCACCTTGACGATCATTGTCGTATGATTTCCATTGCTTTTGTTTTAATCTTTCAGGACCAGTTTTATGACTACATGTTTCAGCAGTCAATAAAACTAGACCATAAACTTTTACTGGACAACAAATCCAAGTTTGTTTTGGTACACTCCTCTTCTGGATTCAAACATTCACTCAATGGTGGGTACATTTTTGTTACGGGCCCAGACCGTAATTTAATGGTTCGCCTGTCAGCCTACTAATCCTAGATATTCATGAAATTTTTTGAGCATGTTCAACATCAATAAATCGATAACAATATCACTAAATGCAGTGACATTACCTCCTGTGTTACTTTTGTTTGTATTGGGCCCGCTGCCGTGGCGTAATGGTTAGCGAGTGCGCTTTCTAACGCTTACTTTGATGTACCGTTCACGGGATCGAGTCCATCTGTCGACCATCAGGTATTACCGTATATGAGTGAGTCGCAAGATGTGGCTCTGGCAATCGCAGGAAACTAAAGTCGCGAGTCATATTAAAACCTAGTATGTCATCAAATGAATGAAATGACCGTAAGTACTGGGTTAAGTCTCAAATCAAAGAATCATTTGTAAACTATATTTGTTGACTATGTTTGCTTGTAAAGATAAGATAAGAAAACTTTATTTTGGGTCGATGTTAAAACAATATAACATTAGTCCACTAGGGACTAGTATTAGCGACTATCACAAAATGTACATTAATAAAAAACTATAATTAAACATGCAGTATAAACATCACAATACATGATATATCACAGAGTCTTTTTAGCCCACAGTTATTCTGACTGTGGGCTATTCTCATCACTCTGTGGTCCGTCCGATAACAATTCTTGTTATCAGTATATTTCAGGAACTACTACTCCGATAACTTTCATATTTTATTCATAGCTTCCCCACATGGTCTAGTATTGCAGGTATCATTTTGGTTCCTGTCTGTCTGTCCGTTAGTCTTTAATTAAGTCATTTGTCCGTTATTTTACACATTTTTGTTATTGGCTAACCTTGGAAACTTCTATTTCGTTCAATTTCATATTTTGGATTCAGCATCCTCATGCAGGTATCATTTTAGTTTTACTTTCAGAGTTTTCTTTCTATATTCTGGTGAAGTGTACATATGTACATGGCTTTCATTGTGTTCTGTAAACTTAATTACTGCCAGTAGACCTATCTCTGGCTAAGAACACTGTGTTGTCTAAAACACAGCTGTGATGAGTGAACATGACATGAACAATTAGATTAGACACAAGACAGAAAATCAATTCATTAATCTGTCCCCTCTTTGACCCTTCCCTTCAAAATATCTAAACAGTGGGCGCCAAGATCCATTCATGGATCTCTTGTTTTTCAAATACACTGATCAATGAACTCTGAATTTCTGTTTTTTTTCCTGGTAAATTTTAATATTTCGCGAAAAATCAATTTTTGCGTTTCAAGATGCGAATTCCGTTTCACATGGGTGATTCTGTGAATTTTGTCCGTTTTCCACTATAGCGGAAAATCACTGGCCCTATAGTCCTAGACTATTAAAAGGCAAAATAAATGTCTTGTCAGCTCGGGTTGTGAACAAATGGTTAGCCAGACATGGCAGACAACCATACACCTGTCCCGTTGGAAGGGCATTCAGTTAAAATGCCTTTTTTGACGAGCCAAAATAAATCTGGATGCAGTTTACCATTCGCCAGAAAGATTTTTAATTGAGTGCAACAACAACGACAATGCTTTTTTTTCTGGCACTCCCACTCCTCTTCTTGATACAATGTAACATGAAGCCTTGATTTTAAAAAACAGTTGTTTATTTGAGATATCTTAGTGATTATGATTGTTCTGTTTCAGTATCCAGATATGTACAGCCCAACCAGCAAAATGTTCAATTGTATTCAAAGAGCTCATCAAAACACGTATGTAAATCTTTAAAACCCCTTGTTAGATCTAAAATGTGTATTCGCTCTATGAGTGAGTCACAAGATGTGGCTCGAGCAATCGCAGGGGTGGTTTTCCACCATAATTAGGCCGCGAGCCGTGTGAAATGGACAATCCATTGTCATAAAAGCGAATTACCCTTGAGTATGACGTGAAACCCCAATCAAACAAACAAACACACAATCCTCTATAAACCAGACTCCTTGAAACAACAGCAATGAAATGGAACTGTCTTTGGCTAAGGGCAGTTTGTTTGAAGAATAGTAAAGTTGTCTTCACTAATAGTCCTGGAGGGAAAGTAACTTTGCAGCATTATGGAAACGCTTCACATTTAGGTTGTGATAATGTCAATTATTGTTGAAATACCAAGCTATCATATAAGTGAAATACCCTTAATTATGCTTGGCGTGAAACACCAATTAATCAATCAACGTGTAAGCTAACTGTGCAAAGTCTATGACATAATATCCATTATAGTAATGGTTCAATACAGTTTGTCCAAAATCTTATTAGCTCATTTCCCTTTTAATACTTGTAATTAAAATGTTGTTCAAATTAATTAAAAAAATTGCTATATTGTTCATATGTTCCTATTTTCAGATTAGAAAGTTACCCAACATTTATCATATTTACAATTGTTGGCGGATTACAATATCCAGTAAGTATAATCATGTTCAATCCATTGCTGTCTCAAAGTGGCTGGGGGCCTGCAGCCGTGGCTTAGTGATTAGCGAGTATGTTTCCTAAAGCCTACTTTGATGTACCGTTCACAGAATCAAGTCTGTCTGTGGACCCTCGGGTAAATGAGGGGGCCCGAAGCCATGGGGTAGTGGTTAACGAGTGCGCTTTCTAACGTCTACTTTGATTTACCGTTCACAGGATCGAGTCAGTCTGTCGACCCTCATGTATATGAGTCAGTCACAAGATGTGGCTCCGGCAATCGTGGGGGTGGTTTTTACGAGGTTTCTTCTCAGTTTTCCACTGAATTAGGCCAGGCACATTGTTAAGGGGACAATCCGTCGTCATATAAGTGAAATACCCTTGAGTATGCGTTAAACCCCAATCAATCAAACAAACAAACAAACAAACAAAATTAATTTAATCCCTCTGGCTAAGGGCAGTTTGTTAAAGAGTAGCAAAGCTGTCTTTATTTAGCACTGGAGGAAAATTAGC
This sequence comes from Mopalia kennerleyi, assembly GCA_034783855.1. Lineage (NCBI taxonomy): Eukaryota > Metazoa > Mollusca > Polyplacophora > Chitonida > Mopaliidae > Mopalia > Mopalia kennerleyi. The sequence continues at coordinate 303 of JAVFBX010248994.1, read as the reverse complement.
TTCACATCTTGCTTGTGCTAGTGTCAATTATTGATGGAATACACCGCTGTCATATAAATGAAATAGCCTTAAGGGAGGTATAAAACATTAGTCAATCAATCACTTTGATTTAACTGCTGTTCTGTTAATAGAGAACAACAGCAGTGGTGGGTATGGCCTATCTCGTCAGCAGAGTCCTGTATGCCAAGGGGTACTACACTGGAGGTAAGTCTCGCTTTTTATTTTGTTGGGCGGGTGGTTGGAGGGAGCTTCATGTTGCCCTGGTGCTCTCAGAGCTAAAGGGGAACAGGAAGCTGATCTGTT
>JAVFBX010248983.1:0-10113 GCA_034783855.1 Mopalia kennerleyi | reverse complement strand
GTTACAGTTGTTTGTCTTTGAAAATATTTATTAAAAGTAATAAGTTTAGGTCTAAAATCGTTGGTCTTTCCCTTTAACTGATATAAATTAATTTAATATATAGGTTAATACTCATATTTTCCAGTATTTCGTAATTGCAATATGATGGATAGGTTTATTTTAGGGTACTCATTGAAAGGTTTGAGAATGGCGTCGGTAACATTGATCAACTACAATACAGGCCAATCTGTAATGGATGTACCGAGGTCTTGCGTACACTTTTAGCTCTATGCCTATATACACATCCCTTACTACGTTGGTGCTCGTTGCAGCGTTACGTAGCCTATGTTTCACCCAAATGACGAACTACAATATAGTTTAAAGACTGCGCAATATAATGAAGAAGGGTAGTCATTTAGAAAGGTTAATGGCCGTAAAATTCGAGCAATAAGAGAAATCTCTATAAACGTGTGATGTTAAATGTCCGAACAGTTTGTCTTTTTTATTAACGACATTTCGCGTTTTAATTATAAACATTTATTTGACGGTTCCTGTAGCCGAGAATTGGCGAGAAATGGTTTGAAAGAATTTTCTTTAAATCATTACAGACGGAGTTTATGACTCAAATGCAAAATGGACTAATAAAACAGTGAATCTGTTCAACTTGGATTTTCGACAGATACATGTTGTGCTGAAAACACCAGTATGCACCCTTAATTCTTTGATAATGGCTTAGATTGATTGCTTGACTGATAGATTGATTAGTGTTTTACGCCACATTCAGCGGTATCTAGTTACGCTGTGAACATAAATCTATATTAAAACTTGACCCTCTAGCGCTCATTGGTTCTGGTAAATCGATCAAACAACTGTATTGATTTATAGAGATTGGATATCTCGTTTTCATTGTGACAATGAATAGACAAAATTTGTTTACGTTGAGTATAGATAAAATGCTAGTTTCGTTTGAGGAGAACAAATCTTTACTTAAGCTTGGAAAAATTTCGAAAATCGGCGTTCAGTTTCATAACTCTACAACAGCCATGTTGCTTGCAATATAGCGTGTCAACACTATCTTCAACCGAAATTTAACCAATCTCCTTCTAAAATGTGTATGAATTCCGGTGTGGCAGCATGTCACAGTATCTGTCATTTACCGGATTATGCACTAGTATTAAAGTATATGAATCTGTGCCTCCTTGTATTAGAGAGGTTGGAACCAGTTGACACTGTTTTTTCCTCTCGGTGAAAATGTAGGACATCGTTTTTGTTTTGTTTTGCTTTTTTATTGCAATCTTTCGACTCTATGTTATAAACCGATGATCCATGGATGAAAGGAAACTCTGCTGGATTTTATTTGTTGGCCACACAGTGTCGATATGGCAAAGGAAACTCTGCTGCTTTTTTTATGTGTTGGCCACACAGTGTCGATATGGCATGGGTTAATCAAAGGCTTTCCCTTCCTTACAAACAAGACTAGCCCTGCTGGAGATTTCTTTTCTCTGTTATTTTATATCAATGTCTGTTGTTCATATTTTATTCAGCACTTAGTCCGTCTCCCACAAGTACACATTGTGGTACTTCCGTTTCTGGGCTAACTAGTAGTAACACCACTCACAAAATTTTATTACCCTGTGTTATACTTTAGACACAAATCTGAACATTATTTGATCAAACTGTGCTGTCGAGCTTTGATCTGCTACGGCAAACAACTTAACGGACTAATATCACTGGTAGCGATTCACAGAACCCACTGGCGATGAACTAGGGAAAGGTCGCTTTCCATTCTAAGAATCCATCTACTCATGCATAAATGCAGGTTTTGATGAAGGGAGTGTTCTCTGTTAGTTTGAAATGAATAGAACAAACTCACAGTCAACGGAACACCTCGCCACCTCATGTCGCGTTTAACCTTATCATATCCGGACTGGGCCATATATCTGGTATTCCGCCTTTTTCAGCATTGTCCTGGCGTATTTGATGGTTCTCCTTTTTATTCGTTGCTGTACATTATTCGCTTTTAATTGCATTGATAACAACGATCATAACTTGGCACAACACAACGCAAACCTGAAACATGACCTGCTAGATGCACAGGTATAGTAACTAGCAATAACTAAAGAGCAGTTGCTATTCATTATATTTTGTGGCGTCTTACATACCGTACTTTCCATTTGTATTTCAAGGCGTATTCCGGTCACCTACACATCGTGCTGCACACGTGCATTTTATTGCACGGTCTAGTCCCATACACCTCACGCTACAAACGTGTAATATATGCCATCTTCTGGTCATATGCATCACGGTTTACATGCATATGTACTAAAAAGTCATCTGGTCACACACAGTATGCCACACCTATGTTTTAGGAATATTTGTGTTGCATACACAGTTGTTTTTATGGGTTCACATAAACACTGCACTATGTTTTTATTCGTTTGGTATTACGCCGTATCCCTCAAATTATTTTGTATATAAACACATTCAATTGTACATGTTATTGGTATATAAACCTTGTGCTTGTAGAACGGCATACCTTTGACTTTGACTTTATTACACCCAGACCGCATTTCACGGTATATTGGGACAAAATATAATAATACAGAATACCAATCGTGTCTACACTATAACTGTGTACAGACCAAACAGCCCAGTTTATTTTTACAAATCTGCATTTCAATGTAATTGTGTTCACGGGTAACAAGTTGTACATAATTCCATTGTTAATTGTTCTCCGCTAGTTCTCACATCATGGTCTTCATACTATGTCTTCAAACTTTCTAGTGTTCTTCAGTACCTGTATCTATACCTGATGTTTTACTCTACCTGCACATGTCTTCAAAATGGAATGAGATTTTTCCAAAATCTTGATTACCAAAATGTACAAGTTATATGTTGTTATTTTATCAACAATTTGCATAGCTAAGCCGATTCATAACATTAGTATTTATCCATATATCATACTGCTCTTATTTACATTCTATTATCCAGCGACCCCTTATACTTTACCTAGTCATACAGAGCTTCATTTTAAACATAATTAGTCCATAAAACTGTTCCTAATAAATATCTATTATCATTCGTGAAAGGCCGTGAAGAGGCATTTTTGTCACACAAGCTGTCTTAATACAATGTCTATATTGCGATGACAACCCGTGTCCGCGCAGCATCCAATAGTAATCAATCAACTCTAATATGTAGGGCAAACTACTTGTTGGAATATTACATTTATAAGGCGGCTTATCACGTCTTTCAAAGTGAACACTATTTGCTTTCACAAATTAATGTCAATAATCTGACACCACAGAATCGTTGTTTTGCGAGTCATCAGCGAATGCCAATATGAACAGCCGGCTATGAGGTTGACCCCAAATAAGGGCCCTTTATATTGTTCAGATCGTCGATCATTTGGGACGACAATCATTATTTCATTGATTGAAAGAAAAAAACACATCTGATTTAATAACGTGTCATAGTTTTTCTTGTTTAATGACAGACGCTGAATTTAACTCTGGAAAACTGACCATACCTTGGAAATATAAGAGAAACTTTTAATGTACCTGTCTATAAAAACAGATTACGTACATGCGTATTGACTAAACTACTTGCCCCGGAATATTAATCACTTGAAAGAACCGCTGTTTTGAAAGAACATTGGGCTTGCCTCTATATTTTAATATGTATACGTATTTCTGTCTAAAATTTTTCAAAGCGAATGACAACTTCTACCATCTTTCAGAATGGGACCTGAACCACGCATGTCTTGTACGTTACGTGTCCTTACATGTACTCCTGCGATTATGAGGGTTGCTCTAAGTACGTGAGACTAGGATTTAAGTTGAAGACTGTTATTACCAGAAATCCTCTTTAGATACCTTGTTCGTCTGGATTCCCATCTGTCTATCCTTACAAAGTTTAACGACATCTTCTAATTCGGCAGGTGGCTGGTTCTAAGAAATGTAAGGCAACAGTAATGGTTGTCTATCGCAGGAAGTCGAGGGTTCTTGACAGGTAGACATAGTTAAACTCCGACGCTTGTGGTGAATTCCACCCTGGTTACACTTAACCCATTGAAAACCAATACTAGTAATATGAGGAAAACAATGATTAGGAGAGGTATGTGTTAATGGCGCAGCTGATTATTTCATTACCGGTACCAATGCGCGTTGTTGCGTTTGTGTCTCTTATCTAAACTGATTATTCATATCTTAAAAGCAAATTGACTCTCTGTTCGGTCTAAATGCGATAGTAGTCCGAGGCTGTAGTCATCGGCCAAATGGACGTATACAATGAAGTATCATTAGAATGATCAGTTATTGGTGCACAACGTTGTGGGAAATACCAGAATAACGTTGGAGGTAACAACGCCTATCACGAAACCCTAATTAACTGTGACGAAGTTTGATGCGGAGAACAACAAGAAGTTTGTTGTATCGGTACCTCTGAGTTGCGATTTGTGCTTGCATTGACGCCAAGGGTGTTAGTGTAACGATCTCATAAATCTTCTTAGCAAAATGTCCTGATCACGTAATGTCCTAGGTGTCACTTCTATTTTCTTTAGCTTTATAACTTGGTTAGGTGTTAAAATCCTCCGAGTCATTTGGTTCGTCAGAGAGTTATGTGATAGGGCAGACGTTTAAGACGAATCACACTTCACACCTAAAGCCTTTCACTGAACGGAAGAATCCCGTTCATCACTTTTCGAACAGATCTATTTATTGATTGACTGAGCGCTATTTTATGTTTGCCATTTATATCAAATATATTATATTGTACCAATATTGCAGTCAATAACGCCCTTAATATTAAACATCAGAAAGCGAAATAATTAAATTGAAAAGGACAGACATAATTTTTATCCAACTATTTAATTTCAATTTGTAAATTTGTCAAATATATCAACTTTAAACAGTTAATTTTAATCTTTTATAAAATTTTGATTTGTGATGCACACCGATCCGTTTAAGGAACTTTATATAGGTTAATTTGTACAGTTGTTTTAAGTCGCTTCGAGATTCCTCCAAAACGGGATGTGGTGAGTGGATTGTGCTCCTTTGCGAGTTGGGATTGATTTAAAGGGAAAGACAACTGTTTTTTTTTCGACCTAAACTTATTATTGTTATGGCCTATTTTCCAAGAAAAATATCTGTATTGCATTTGCATTCGAGTATACATAGCCGTTATTTATAACATTTAACAGGCGTTACTATTAAACTGTATCTGTCGAAAGATTGTGCTCCTATGCGCTTTTGGGATAAATTTATTAACTGTATCTTCTTTTTAAATGGTGGTTTTCCCATTGGATTTATTCCGTTGTCAGACCTATTCCTATGTGGTATAATATTGTTGCAATGAAACTGGAAAAGGGTATAAAACAAAAATACGCACAAGAAACAATGACAGTGGCTACTGCGCACAAGAAACAAGGCAAGCGAAGGAAACTCCATAACGGTTTACGCCACTACGCCCAAATTTGACGTTGACAGGCCAAAATAATCCATGCCACATACGTGAATGTCCAATTATTCTGTGGGACCGATATCGGGCTGGACTAAGGCGCTGTTTGGAAGCCAACTAAAGGTGATTTCAATTTTAAAGGAATGTCTGTTCTGGATAGGCGTCCACCTTCTGGAAATAAGCCATCCCGAGGAAAAAGGTCTGATCTCTAGATAGCGCTTCTCGTTAGCACACCCGATGATCTGAGCAAATTGGCCATGTCTTCGGAAAACTGTTGTCCCTTTAAGTACCGGGTTTTTCCTCCATTTTGATTTTCACTTGGGTCATTTCATGCTAGTTAAATTCCTTGTTCTATTCGTTTCCTTCCCACACTTCCACATTTGTGAGCAGTCTGTCAACATCGTCTAATTCTGATTTTTCTAAAAACATTATTTGATGATATTTTTGTAGATATGTCTTCCTTCTGCATCCCATCAATGACAATTGAGGTGTCAATTCGCACTAATTTTGATGTCAGAAACACAATTTATGATTAAGAGTCACCTTAACCTCAAAATCAAAGATGGCCGCCCACGCCATCTTGAAAAACGGAATAAATTGTGTATCTTGAACCAGATGGCCAAAAATGGGAAATAAGGTGTCAATTTTTAATAAATTAGGCATCAGAAATATGATAAAATGATAGTTTTAATGCTCCTGGGCCATCTTGGCCTTTAAATCCAAGATTGATGCGGTCACCGTTTTGAAAAACCATGATATATGCTGTATTTCTTGTTTGTCTTATATCGTCTATCTATCATTTAGTCTAATATTAAGCTTGTTTTGCGAGGAAAACAAATGAGCGGAAAAGGGATATAGAACTTCCATACCACAGAAGACAATCTCTGCTTACCATCAACAAGGGATGAATGGTCTTGTTTCGTGAAATATTAGGAATATCGGTTTTCTGAAGATAAATGAGAGTTAATATTAAACACCGAAATTAGATTGCCAACATCTGTGTCTTTGAATTCAATGCATCTGTCGTTGGCAGCATGTAATTGAAATATAGCGCAGATCGATACTAATGGCGGTATTCCATTCAACCATTCCGTTACGCTTTTTTGTCTGTATTTTCCTCATAAAGTAAAGCCTATTGAACCGCATGGACTGTACTCAATCCGCCCGGGATTCACAGTATAAGCGCTGTGACACTGCGGATATCGCCGGGGCATAACAATCGAATAAATATTAAAATCCGGAATATCCTAATGTCACAATTAACGAATGTATTAATATTTTTGAACTAGTATATGAAAGATGTGCTATATAGGAAGAATAAACAATATAACCTATAGAGTCGTAGAAAGTCATTTAAACAATGGTAAATCTTACACTTAATATCAAGGAACTTTTGTTATGAACACTTGATTAATGACCTGTTTTATAAAGAAACATTAATGAGTGTTAATTTCCTATTAAGCGTAAGTAAATTTTTTCGGGGGCGGGGGGGGATTTTTCATGCTCGTTATGCGACATTTTTTTAATTCCCATAGAAGTGATCTCTTGGTTATACATCAACAGAAAAGCCAAGCATAAGTGTTTTAAAAAAGTTGAATATACCAATAAATTTATCATTTTATTTTGTGTGTATGTATTAATAGTTTATTTAAAGACTTAATGAGCACTGTACGAGAACAGAATGAAATATAACCGTTATCAACTGAATCATTGGATGTATTAACTGACGTTTTTCTAACAATACGCCCTCACAATTGTCGGTTAAATTCCACTGTTTATAGCCCATTGGTGATTCATTAATCCTCTGTTTATAGCCCATATGGGTGATTCATCAATCCTATGTTTATAGCCCATATGGGTGATTCATTAATCCACTGGAATCTCAATGTTGGATGATGTAATGTGTACTTATCTTGGCTTACTATAAGACGATAAAAGCTATTACTTTAGTTACAGCAATAACAAAAGGATTTGTACGGAGTTGTTGTCCTCTTTATTAGCAAGATTTGCTCGAATTACCAATTCAGACAAAAAAATGATTTTTCACGGGTCTCATTTTAAGGATTGGGCGTGATGCGCGCCTCTGTATCATCTCGCGTGGTCGGAGGTCGAGACGTAGTATCAATCGAGGTCGAAGAGTGAGAGTGAGATTAATACGCAGGATGACCTCTGCAGTGGAGAGCTCATACAATGGCGTATGACAAGCATACGTTATTATCTATTCATTATATACGTTCAACTAGTTAGTTTTTAAAGTGACCACGCCATATTTCAGTAATAGTGTAATACGATTGAGCATCAACGGAATGAAGCAGGAGCGAACAACATACATGTATGTTAGTACATGCTCACTCAAAAATAATCCAACGGTCTGTTCTGAAATTGAAGGGATAAGCCTTAAGACACTCTGTGAAATTCAATTTTTTTTTTCCATATTAAATTTGGAAAAAGCAAAGAATAAATACTTTTATTATTAAAAGTAAAGGTTTATCTCGCATGACATGTCGAACGTCAGCCTTTTCATATAAAGCTACAGGGGGATTCCCCATCACGTCATCAATCAACTCGCATTTTCATGAATGCAAATTTTACCCCACAGAATGTCAGCTAAGTTAGAACATGTAGACAAACAAGAAAAGATTTGGAACAGCTACTATTATAATGCGCCGACTATAATGAGGACATCGTTTAACTTGCGTGCATACAATATACCATAAATATTATGATAAACAGTGAAAGAGTGTATTATGCCGTAACGACTCCCGTACCGAAAACTCCTATAGTATCCTGAAAGATAATTATGAAATTAATAGTTTTACCAGTTCATCTGTTCAAGGGTTGATAAGAGATCAATTATATATGAGTTTTAAAAATCTCATCAAGCACAATTAAGTTACACAGGTGTAACACTGTATGCCGAAATAATGAAACCAAGTTCATCTCGATACATTCAGTACTTTTTGAGATAGAGATCAGAATATGACAGGAGTGGAGGCAAAGAACGGACGGACAGACACACTTTCAGGAATGTTTGCATGAATAGCATCATGGCAGTAAACAAAACAGTCCCAAAATTTCAGCTCGATACATTGAGTACTTTTTTAGATCGGAATCTGGATATGACATGATGTAGAGTGGAGGCAAACAAGAGATGGATGGACAGACAGACAATTTTCGAACAAGGTTACACGAACAACACCATGACAGTACACAGTCCTAATAAGTCAGGTGTTAAATGAAACCAATTTGAGCTCGATTCATTGAGCAGTCTTTTAGATAGAGCTCCGAATATGACAGAACGTAGAGTGAAAGCTTATGACGGACAGACAAACTTCCGTTTGTGACAATAATAACACACCATGGTATAGTGCCAGCTGTCAAATAAAATAAATATCATCTCGATACATTGAGTACTTCTGGGGATAGAGATGGGAATATGACTGGAGGAAGAGTGGATACGGATGGATGGACAGACAAACTTCCAAGAACGTTACATGAATAGCAACATGGCAGTGTACGGTCCCAACCTGCCGGCCGTTCAATCAAATTAATTTCAGCTCGATACATCGACTGCTTTTGGAGATAGAGATCGGAATATGACAGGAGGTAGGGTGGAGATGGATAGACAGACGGACAGACAGCTAGGTGGAAACCTATTTTAAGATAACCACGTAAATATCTTGCGGGGGTATACAAAGCGGTACAATGCGTTGTAGGGCTCTGGTTCCCTTTTATTTGACTTCCGGGTACTCCATTCAAACTCTGACGCTATGTTTTGAATAGCCGAACTCCGTGTTGTTGTTGGGTACAGTCGTATGATCGGAATCCCGAATAGGCATCTTAACTTTCTATACCTACTAGGATTAGAAACAATGTAGGAGGTACCAAAAAGGGGAGTGAATGACGTGAAATATGACATCACGTGACTTACAGGACTTATTACTAGTCAACATACAAATTATGCAAGTTTCTTCTCACCGTAAGAGGATTCCAGGTAAGTTGAGGACGGCTATTTTATTTTGTATTATTATTCGTTCTGCTTATATCCTTCTTTTGGAAGGTTTTATTATAAGCTGATATTAGTCTCTGTGCTAGATAATGATATGGATGGAGGTAGTTGCACTTTGATCGGCAAAAGAGGTTTAGAGCCCGATGACAATCATGTGAAGAGAGATGTCACGGAGAATATTGAAGAGCCTATAGAGTCCCTTATATCTCCAGGCAGTAGCAAATGACAGGCGTGAAAACTGTGTGAACAGGAAATTCAGGCCGGAATTTGCCTACATTTAAAGTGTTCTTGATTACAACAAGGCTGAAAGGCATGAAAAAAATGAAATATCAGTATGTCCACGCAGCAAAATAATATGTTGTCACGAACATCCAAGGTATGGTCGCGCGTGTTGCTAGAGAATATCACAAAGCCCCTAAACTCTATAAGCCGCGGGGTTATGGCGACATTTACAGTGAACTTCAATCCAATACGAAATGTTTGAATTTTCCAAGTTCAAAGCTGATTCACAAGACTAAGTCTCAGTCTAGCTGATAAAACTGCACATCTACCGGTCATCGCACATTTGTAACAGATAACACAGACTAGAACCTTACAGGTCTGATAACATGGTATATAACAGATAACACAGGCTTTAAACTTATAGGTCTGATAACATGGTATATAAC
>JAVFBX010248972.1:0-10113 GCA_034783855.1 Mopalia kennerleyi | reverse complement strand
ACCACTGGGACCCTCCGAGGGGGCGGGGAGGGTCCCCAGGAAAAACTGCGCCAGAACCCCCCTTGTATATACTACTGATGTAGACTACCATAGACATACTGAATAAGAATAAACCCGTCGCTTGATATAATATTTACTTTTTATTTGTCACCGTAATTAGCGTTTTTTAAAAAGAATTATTATTTTGTTTTTTAGCAGTTGTTTGCTGTCAATATATGCGAGTGTTCGACTTTTGGCAGTCTGCACTTAAAAATCTATATAGAACATACATGTAGGTCATTGTTTGCGCTTTTATTTGTTGTTGTTGTAGTTCTCCCGGTTTTCCACCGTAATGAGGCAAGGAAAAGTGTGAAGTGGACAATCAATCGTCATATAAGTGAAATACCCTTGAGTACGACCTTAAATCCCAATCAAACAAAAAACAAATCCTCTTTCTTTGACTAGAATTATAGTATATAAGCGTGACAAGCTGTGGAATAGAGTTTCATGTCAGGACGATCATTTTCTCGAGAAGTTGTTATTTGCGAGGCGACAGTGCAACTGAAATTTTACATTCTCACTAAATATTCATATGACAAAGAGTATCTACCTAAAGTCAAATTGTACCTCTGTACCTCTGGGGAAAATTTAATTTAATAAATGTAACTATTTAGTTTATCAGAAAGATAAAAGAAGCTTAAAATATTAGCGTGTTAATGGATGGAAATAATACATGTCTATATAATTGGAAAAAACAGTGTGTGCTGCTATTGTTGTCTTACATGTTAATTTATGAATAACAATTCCATTACATGCTTTAATATTGGGTATTTTTCTCTCTTTGTATCTCTCATCTTTTTCTGTCTTTTGTTCTGGTTTTTCTTTTCTTTTCTTTTTTGAGTGTGAGAACCGATGATCACCCTTTTATCGAAATAATGAATCGGAATAAATTATTTCGCATATACAAAGATTTATCCGTGGACTACTTTATATCAACATATTAAGAAACGTGATATTCTAACGACATTGAATATTCTCATCGTAGTCAACGTAATTACTAACATTGTTGATGGAACAACGATTATTTTTGCACAATACAACGTTGTAATTACTGAAAATATCCGGACTAATAATTCACTTTGTCTGATTAGAAAAATGAACTCAAAAGTTTTATGACTGGATTAGCTAAGCTTTTAATAAGGTGTAATGTTACACGCTGACATCAGTTACTCAATACTGTAAACAGATAAAGACAACACCATTAACAAGCCATCACAAAGGCTGTGTTAACACAAACCCGACTATCAGCCGACATTCGTTAATAAACCAACGAAATCTCTTAATGATTAAATGGCGGTTAATTGTCGTACCAGAGCAATTATTACAAAATCAAACATCGGAAATGTTGATCGGTTTTGCGATAAAAGGTTCCAAATGGAGTATGTTGTTCTGTACGTGGATTACTAAAGCTTGGCGAGTGAATGGGGCGAGTTTATTGTCGCCTTGGTGCTCTCAGATCTAAGGGACATCCCTAAGTGGATCTGTTTTGTGATTTCTTTGTATTAGGTCTTGTGATTGTCCTGTTCTGTCATTGTTTGTTGAAAGTGGTACCGGATGTGATTTCCTTTTCCCATTCGGTATGCACGACGTCATATCAGAAAATAACCTTAAGTACGGCGTAACACCTCAAACGAACAGTACTACGTCAGCTTGTGGCGACTTTTTCAAGAATACTAGTAATTTAAACCAGCAATTTTTTAAGTCTTGTTCTTGTTTTAGACGTATCAGGAACTCGATGAGAAATAGTCCTACACTAAAATTGTATCCAGGATAAAACCGACAGCAGTGATTTCAGTGGCTATATCAGTACTAAGGCCGACTTGTATCTTTGTACCTTTCATGCGGCTGTTGTATTGTTCTATGAGCAAATATTTATCTCATTTGTCACAAACTTTTTCCAGAATAATTCGATTGAACTGAATAAGACTTGAACCGGTGTCTGAGCAAATAATTAAAATGGGTGGTTGTGTTGATTGAGATGTTCTCTAGATTCTTCAAGTGGTATTGTAAGCTTCCGGGACATGAACTAAATGCCAAGAAATTGGACTTGATTTGAATAATGCAGGCCAAAGCATTTTTAATGGTTTAGAATGCAATCAGAGGGATTTATACGTTGAGTAGCTATTAACAATGGCGATTTCTTGGGTTAAGTACTACAGTCGTTACAAAGCATATTCTCATATCATCTGTTCAGATGCTTGAAAAGGGAGTCCGACTAGACGCCTAAACTTGGTGGGTTAATAATGAGGTTTTCAATGCAAACAAATCTTATTTATGTCAGTACGTGCGTGTTTTGGTTCTAAACGAGATTATACACCTCGTGGTTTATTTATAGCATTATGGTGTAATTGATTTGGCAAGGAAAAGTTTGTAGCGCACGGAAATAACTTCGAGATATATACTTATAAATCCTTGCTTCTAAAAAAAGAGAACTCCCTAGACCCACACGTATTCGAAAGATAGCTATGACAGCACGTGCTAGATAACAAGGTTCAGGAAGAAAAAAGTTTAGATCAAACTATAGGAAGTGTTTCTGGGAATAGTCTTTTTGGACAGAACCCAACGTATATAAATTTAGAGAGTAGTCAAGGTTGGGTGAAAGGTATCGTCGGGAGGCGTATGGTGAAATCGGCGTTCGGCTTGAAATGGCCGGTCACGATCGTCCAAGTTTCTTACTGTATTACAGTCAAATTCTATTCCCGGACGTGACTCAATCTATGTATTATATCCCTAGAGCAACATGCCATTGGTGATCGCTCCAGAATGATTATTATGGGCAATTCAGACATTCGATTTAACTTAACTGATCGTTGGCTCTTATCTTATCGGGTGTTTAGTTTCTTCAACATATGGTTTGATCTCTTAAATGGCATCTTAAATGCGATGATGTACCCCATATTTCCCTAACCCACATATCAGAACGTCTGCCAATTTATACACATTTCTATAGTTAACTCACGTATCAAAAGGCTTTCCTGAAACTTACATTATGTTCTTCAAGTGTTTTTGTCCATGTATCTCTAAAATGGTATGTATTTTTTGCAAGATCAGATCTGAAACACTAAGTTATAATACGAGAATTTGGAGTCACATCATAAAAGCATGAGAGTGGTGTCATAAGACGCAATATAAAGACCCCTCAACAGATAGAGCAGCTTCGTAGTGCTCCTGTGCTCCTAAAGCACTAAGGCAACATACGTTTGAGTTGACTTAACTGGCGAAAGCTACACTCGTTAAAGAAGTAAACAGAAAATAAATGTAGTTAAGTGTATATAATATCAAAAGTTATGCGTTTTATGCAATGTGGTGTCACTGGAAGTCCATTGATATATATGGGCATTGTCTCTGACAGAGCTTCATATACACTCTTACAAAATAAGGCTCCAATGGAACCCTTTAAAGTTCTTCAATCAGTCTCCGGTGGAACCCTCTATAGTTCTCTACTGTTCCAATTATTTCTCTCTTTCTTCTTGTGTCAAAGGACCTTTTTTGTCGTAATTGTTTGATATATAACCATCCTCTTTTTGGAGAGTACCCTCAGAACCTTTGTTTCTAAGAATGTAGCCAATTTTTAAAATCGGTTTCCTTTATTTCAAACCGGAATGATAAGAAGTGAAAATGATCCAGTATTAAGACTCCTTGATGACGTGAGATTTATATCATATTCATTTAGACTAAGTCTCAACTTATGGTAAGCGGAATGTGAAGGAACACACAGATCAAAGGCAAATATCATCTCCTTTCTACCAAGCCGGATCGTTGGGTATCGGTTCATGTAATTTATCTATTCACATAGCTTGAAAATAGGGCTACAGCTTAATTTTAGTGGTACTTCCAGGCACCGGCTAACAATATTATTCCAGAAACGCAATCCCATTACGGCGAGTTGATTAGATTTTCTATTTTCACATCACCAACACGAAAAATAAAATATTCAAGCTATGTGTGTCATGCCGATGAAAGTAATAGTCTTTTCGAAAATGGAAAACTTGAGCGAATCGTTGAATACCAACACTTTATCTAAGATTTGCTGTATGTATGCTTAGTCGAGTTATGTCCCTTATATAGATTATATAAATATTATAAGAGCCAACAGTACATGCGGTGTGTGTTGTAGACCAACTAACCAACTTTATAAACTATAACTGTATTAGGGTTACTTGTATCATAAATCGTCCTTGCAAGACCTGCTCAATACGGAATGACAACCCGGGCTTTGTTTTGTGTTGTATCAGTAGGCCTACAGTAACGGATACCTTTAACATAATTATCTTAATACAGTTCACAAATCAACACAGTCGTTAACACTGATAAATGACATCTCACGGACGTTTTTCAGTGCACGTCATGAATGCAGTGCAGAAAATATCAAAGAATAAAATCTACTGAATATAAAAATAATCTTTTTTTTTTTCATAAAAATTAACATGTAAATATAGAAGAACAATTAACCAAGATTGATCATTGATCCGTACGTTAATCCATCTAAATCCGAAATAGATCACGAAAGGTTAATTGGAAAAGGTTTCCGGGAGGCTCGTTACGACATTGATAGAGTCATAAGACGTTTACATAAATCCTAGGGGTGCAATATAAATGAAGCTTGTTTCATTTCAACCTTCAGCTTATTATTTCCATTTTCAGGTAGCATTTTAAACACAAACTTAAAGTAACAGTAACATATATCAGTAATATATCAGAAAAAATGTTATGAGAAATTGAGGGATATTATTGCCAATAAACCGCTATCCCTGAATAAGAGAGTTCTCCGATAGAGCATATCGTATCGACGGATATACTTGTATCGTCTTCAGGAAAACAGAGTGAGTTAACCGCTTGTATAATTGGAGAAATCCAGAATTCAACTATGCCTTTAAGGAAACTTCTTGGTATGACGGAGAAGGCTTTTTAAGCGAACAAACCAACTGTTGCACTTGCAACTTTACCGGAGTCACCCCGTCCATAACTTTAATAATGTGATCAACTATGTAAGGTATATCTATGAATACAAATGTAAAGGGCTGATTTTACAGGGTTTTTTTTAAATCTGGTGATATCGACTAATAGTATTTCGAAGGTAATGTTTATAAATATTACAGAACAGATTATTTACAACTAAATCAGCCATATCACACGATACACTGACTAATGGGTTGAGATTTGTTCTCAAATTAAAGTATGATCTTTGGATAAAAGATTCTGACAAAACACTATTTTATTCCGTTCTATGTTCGTACTTGTTGGGAGAACTATGAAAATAATGCCAATCTTAATGGCTGCGTTTGTATGAGTATATTTACAGAACATTCATGTCTGCGAGATTGAACAAAAGAATTTTACTCGTCTATGTACATTGGTATTGCACAATGCTTCGCGCCTTACCTTTGGTTTGTTCTTTCTCAAATAACTCTTTTTTTGGTTTACAACATGTATACATCAGGTATTTTGTCCATTCCTGCAGAGAGCTTGCTCAGACAACCAGATTTTTATTTGATACGCAACGACCATGTATTGATTATGATACATCCTACTTCTCTAGCTTAATATTTACAGTGACAGGAGATAGCACACAGACACAACTGTGTTAAAATAGCAGCGCAACTTGCGTGTGTCGACATCGGCAGATATGAATGTGTCAGAGTTTTATCCCTGTGGCCAAAATGAATCGGTTCCTGGACGAACCTTTAAAATGATTACTATTGGCTACATCTTGATAGAAATCCTTCTCGCAGTGCTCATTGATTTCGGAAATATTTTGGTTTTGTTGACTTTTTATAAATTTCAGGAACTACGTACCAGTATGAATGTATATGTTGTCGGTTTGGCATTGACAGACTTGACAGTTGGACTGATAGCCATACCAATTTTTACCGCCCTAGATGTGTTTCCAGTACTTAACGGTGGGTTCTTTATTTGTTTGTTGCAGTACTCCATGTTCATAGTTACTTCAGGTTCTTCCTCAATACTGCTTGCAGCGATTTCAATAGACCGATATTTAGCCATCGAAAAACCTTTCGAATACAGCAGAATCATGACAACTGGAAAAGCAAAGTTAATCACTATGACCATATTGTTAATATCGACTTCTTACGGTTCCTTGCCATTTCTGGGTTGGCATAAATGGTCACCATGTGTTGAATGTAATGTCGTAATTGTTTGGCCATATCTGTACTTAACAATAGCTATGGTAATCATTTTCATTGGAGTAGCTTTTGTCGGAATTCTCAACATCAACATTTTTATCATTGCAAATAAGGCATCCAGGCAGATTCGTGCTAGAGTGGCGTCTTTTCCGAGTGAATCTTCAACAGTACGCGTAACCAGCTTCATCGAAAATAAAAGAGCCTTCAAAGCTCTAATGGTGATGTCCAGCGCCTACGCCGTGTGTTTTGTGCCATTGGGACTGTGTGTCATACTTCAAATGAACTCAGTAGATAAGAATCTATATAAGATTCCGGTGACAGCATCATCTTTCTTAGTAATGATCAGTTCTTGTATCAATCCAGTTATTTATTATTGGAGATTTCCAGAATTCAACCGTGCCTTCAGGAAACTTCTTGGTATCAAGGAGAAGGCCTGTTCCGCCAACATTCCAACAGTACCTGCAACAATACCTAACTCAAACCGTCCACAATTGTAAGAATTTTAACAACAATGTAAGTTATAGACTGAAAAGAAAGTTGTAAAAAAGCTTGTTTGACATTTTTTGACGTCATTTAGTGTTGTAAGTTGAGGTGGAACAACTTTAACAGTGACTGAAACTTTCTACGATGAAGTCAAAGCGTTGTGTCTCGTTATTTGTGACTAAAAATAGCTTTTACCAATAGTCTATCTTTTTCGCAAAATAGATCATTACAAATTAAATAGAATCCCAATAATAATGTCCCTTACCTTCCGGTAAACTTATGATAAGGAATTACCCTCAACTGTTTTCAACGTATTTTTGTAAAACAAATTGAATAGATCATTAAATACTTAAGTTCCATTTTGTATAATATATTATACTTAACTATATGGTTGATAAAAGGTTTACCATTATACAAAACTATTCACATTATATTGAATTTATAATAAATTAAAGTAATTTCGTTTACGTATAATGAGCATGGCCGATATTGTTAGTCATGGTGTCGGTAATATAGGCTGTCGGACCTGTGGGATGTAGGAATAGTGAGCTTTCGGACTTGTGGTGAGTCCCTCCGTGTCGGACTAGTGTGTTGTCAGACTTGTGGGACGTCGGACTAGTGGGCTGTCGAACTTGTGGGCTATCCCTTCGTGTCGGACTAGAGGCTATCAGACGTGTTGGGAATGTCGGACTTGTGGGCTGTTGGACTTGTGGGGTGTCGGACCACTGCTACGCACCCCTCTGGTCACAGTAATATTTTCTCTTTACGCCATATACGCAATTCCAGATTAGATAATATCCCAAGAATAATGACTTAAATCAGAAGAGAAGCTTCAGTATAGGAATCATCTTGAATTCTTTTCACAGATCCTTCTTAAGACACCCTAAATTTCTCAGTATCTAAATTATAAATACGATAAATTGGGAAGTCACAACGAATTGTACTGGAGGAAGAATTTAAAAGGGGGCTCACAAGGGAAAATATAGATATCTGGCTTAGAACATAATAAAACAAACAAAATTTAAGATGGTTCACAGTGATGTCATTCTGACCCAACTAATGGTTGAGTTACCTCCACAATTTCTTATGTTTTTTTCCGAATGTAGGAAATCGCTGTTAATTACTAGGTAAAAACTGACTCAGTTCCTGAGGTACCTCACGACAGCCAAACGGTACAAATGCTTCATAACATCACTATGGTTCCGTAAGTATAATCTATCTGACATGATGTATTTTTTGCCTTTGTATTTTCGCCTTAACTCAGCTGTATTTAAATCCATGTTCTTTAAACTTTCGTATTTGTTGCAGGACTAAACCCAATCAGTCCCTCTTTGCTACCATTGAATCTTGTTAAATTGTGATCGTATTTATATCACTTTTCCGTACTTTGTTTCAACATATTGAGCTCACAATTTGTACACTAAGGAAAGCCGTTTTTCACTTTTCCCTTTATTCTTTATGTGTTTAATTCTGTTTCACATATGTAAAATAAATTATTGAAAAGAATTTCACTTATGTGGAAAAGAATTCAACATGTGTGAATAACAATTAGGCAAATGTAAAATAAACCTTAATTCAACATATATGGAAATCCTTTTCACTGATGTAAAATAAAAAGGTCAGTGGAACTCTTTTGTAGATACTTTTGTAGATATGTAAAATAGAAGCGTCAAAACCATCAATTCCTTCTCCCTCACAGCCTGGATTTAGCGGCAATAAATTTGCTCAAGAAGTATAATATCATCAGACGTAAATCAACCCTTTGCTTTTTGCAAAGCATTTGTTATTTTCCAGCGAAGAATAAATTAAGGAAACTGAATTTTTTATAGGCCTACAATTGCGACCGATTCTGTAATGAGCTTACATTTACGATAAAATGATGCAGATTACAACAAAAATACTGAATAAAAATAATCCCGTCGCCTGATATAATATTTACTTTTTATTTGTCACGGTAATTGGCAATTTTATAAAAGATTTTTGGTTTTGTTTTTCAGCAGTTGTTGACTGTAAATATGAGCGAGTGTTCGAGTTTTGGCAGTCTGCACTCAATGATCTATATATAACACAGATCATAGTCTGCGCTTTGCTTTGTTGTTGTTGTAATCACGATGCAGGCTATTATTTCCTTATCAACTCTCTCGGCTTGGCAATGTGCCTTGCTGGGGCTAAACATGCATAACCTGTGGAATATATTCTTATCGTCTTTGCATTCTTCTAGAAAGTGTACACAATACGATATGAGCACAAACAAAGGTTGGATAGGGTCCCTTGCTGTGGTGAGAACTCGTTCTCAGTTGTTTGATTAGTAAAACTCTTTTGTACATATATTAAATACAAGATTATTTTACATAAGTGAACTTTTGTGAAATAGTTAGGTTTTTGTGTTAAAAGTTCAGATATGTTGAAAATAATTTACATATGTTGAAAAGAAATCTACACATGTAAAAAAATAAAATTATTTTACATATCTGAAATTGTTTTTCACTTAAGTTAAAAATCTTGTCCACATAAGTAAAAAAGAATTTCCCATATATGTGAAAAAGAATTGTACACAGGTAAAATACTAATTCGACATAATAAAGGCAGAAATAATTGAAAGGCTTGCCATAATACACAGCTTCCTGGCGACAACAAACAGCAAAGCTCAGTTATACTAATTTTGTGTAATTGTATTGCTACCGTGTTCAATTCCCCCTGGAAGAAATAACAATGTTTTTGCTCTGCAATAAAACTGTCTTAACAGAGTGGCTGGGTATTTTAAGTGTGTTAATGGATAGTCCCTTATCCAAATACCAGTTCATCTAGATCCATTATAACATGCGTTTCTACGGATTTTCACATATTGAGATTATCACTGTTGAATATGATGTTCATTCCAGCTATTATTCTATCTGCTAATCTGTTGTCATGGAGGCGCGCTGTAGACGTATTTTTGATATGAGAACTCATCAAGCGCATCAAGAATAAGATCGTTCTGCGACGCGTGATTGTCTGGGCTGTTTTGTTGGTGTAAAGTGAAAATATAGGGCCTACAAGTTCATAGTTGATCATTCGATCATATTTTACTGGACTGATAGCCCGACATTTTGCTGTGTGTATTTCCTTATTTATATAATGAATCTACATGAATATGAAATTGCACAAATATCATATTTTATCGTTTGTTTGTTTGATTGATTGTGCTTGTACGACGTGCTAAAATTATATTGCTCATGTAAAGGCGCCTCGGTTAAATGGTTGAAGGAAACTAGGCTCGGCAGAACAGGTAGCAACAAATGGATACGACAGTTGCCTGGGTTGCGTTCGCGCGACTTCCCCGGGTAAGCCCGACTAGGGTGACGTGACGTCATACTTCCCTAAGAGATTCATCCAGCGCGTGAACGCTTTCAGAGGTCAATAAAAAGTGGAAGTATAAACCGAAAGCGAAACCTCATAACAGAATGTT
>JAVFBX010248961.1:0-10113 GCA_034783855.1 Mopalia kennerleyi | reverse complement strand
AAGAATCCTGACTTTTCGTCTGCTTTTATAGGGAAGATCTCGAGTCAAAACGAATAGTTTGTGTCACGTCTCGAGCCAAGAAGAACACATCATGTGACATAGATTGCCGCCACGCAATTGGCTCACGTCACTGAACTGTCTGGATTCACCCCTCGCATAAAAGTTAGTTTTGCTCTTTTATATAATTCCAAGCAAAATAATATTTTATGATAGCTTTAGTTTCAAACAGTATACAGTTATTGTAATAATTATCAAACAAATAGTTTCCTAGTTAACAAGTATTTTTTGTATCGAGTGCTACAAAATTGTACTAAAGGCGAATACGAAGTTAGCAATGCACAACAGTTTCAAAATTGCTTCCTACGAAAATCAGTCCACTTCTGCCAAATGTTAATACAAAAATTAGGGGTTTTTAACGCTAGCAGAAATGGAAGTACTGATAATAAGGAAAATCTTGAAGTCCATTAACATTAGGAAAGTGATTCAAAATAATGACAAAGTCTTCAACAAAAATAAAATACTAAACTTGGTCATAAATCTCCGTTTTTACAACAACAACATATAACTAATAATCTGTCATGCATTGTGAACCTGAAAATTGTCACAATAACAAATATGGGTTAGGATTTGAAAATGAACTGAAGAAGCAGTACGCTGGTGGTGTGTTAAACAAACTTCCTACTCCTATCATCTTCTACGACCTGATCGAAGAACGCATCTCCATAACACACGACGATCTATATTTCCCGTATTAACCTGCTTTGATTTCGAAGCTGATAAGCATCAGTGTCAACTCCAACGTGCTGGTTATCAACCACCCCAATCCTTTTGTCTCCGACGGTGACACTTTCAAGCCGAGTGCGACTTTCCTAGAGTATCTCAATGAGGTCAGAAGCTTTGGGAGTTTGAAAGCGTGTAACCCGTCACCCGTGGTAGAGGTCCGGCTTCCAATCCAGATGCCAGGTCAATCTAAGTCTAAACCTCCCCGTATGCCGATGTGGTAAAAAAAAAGGTTGTTAAACTATCTAGCTCAACTCCCCGTCTTAGGTTTTAACACATATAACTTATAAATGGGGAAACGTTACATGTTACCCCATTTTTCCCTGGCACGCCGGTATACCCTGACGTACGTCATTAAAAACAACCGAGCCACATGCCTGTCGCCACAGATACTTTTCTGTACTCAGGCGTATGCAACTACCTGGGGCTAATTTCAGCTACGACAAGTGGAACAAAGCCGACGACTGCAATCTGCTCAAGTGTACCTTCTGTTTACCTACATGGATAATTTAGCACGTTTAAAGGAAACCAGTCTAACCACCCGACTTGTGTCGCGATCAACAACACTGAAAAACACGGAACTGTCTGCCGAGGAGTACGCGTCACTGCAACAGATATGGGAACTGGAAGATATGACCACCCTTCAAGAATTTCTTGTGCGTACAATAACCACAATGTCGACTGGTTCCTGGGAGCCGCAGAGAAAATGGTCACTTTCTACCATGGAATAGGGGTAGATGTCTTTAAACAGTGCATCAGTATACCCGACTTGACACGGTGTGTGGTAATATCAGTTTCACGCGGAGCGTCAGTGTGTCCCTTGGCGTGGCTTGGCTGAGTTTAGAAAAGACCCGCGCCCGGTCAGTGTCCACCCATCGTTGAAAATAACACGGTAGCTCGATGGGACATCGGCTGCCTCGAGGAGAATGACATTTTAACAACGCACAATAGCATGTTCATCGGGAGTATGTGGATGAAAATATTATATTAGTGACACCACTTTTTCGCTTGTTTTAACGAGGTTTCCTCCCGTTTTATCACCGTAATAAGGCAAGGTGCAGTGTGGAGTGGACAATCCTTCGTCATATAAGTGAAATACCCTTGAGTACGACGTTTAACCCCAATCAAACAAATGAACAAAATCGAAGTCAGCACCAGCAAGAAAGCCAGCAAATAAAATGGACCTGCACATATGGGGTATATGGTCTACCAGTACGGCAAATAACGTATGTTGGAATTTCATTTCGGCTTCATGGACAAATTCTTCGACCGAAACTACTTGGTGTGCTGTCAGATTGACAACGATTCGGCCTACATGGTTGTGTCCCACACCCAATTGGGACTCTTTTGTCAAGCGCGAGTTTCACGAAGCGTACGAGACACCTGACTCCCACGTCATGACCACTACCACGAGCGAACACCACGGCTGTTCAAACTAAGAATGTAGTTTTGAAAATATGTCATCGCTCTGTTCCAAGACATATTTTTCCTCGGGAAACGGGAGTGATAATTTGTCTGCAAAGGTGTGAGCCGAACCAACGCGCCGATGTATAGCGATGTGCTTCAGACACAGAAAACTGCCGTAGGTACCAACCAAGAAACACGGGTCTTTACTCGAGAGAACGAGAGGCGGTCATACACCCAGCAAAAAGCAGTGTTCAGATTAGAGTGACTTCCCTTCCATGCGTACTCTTTTGAGTCGTACACCCTACGTTTGAGTTGTTAGAAGTTTTACCGAGCCATGGTGGTTTGTATAAGTTGATATTATTGAAAAAGTTCATATAACTAATAATAACGTAATAAATAAACGAGTTAGACAGTTTAAACTAAGACACATAACAAACGAAGCTTTACTATGGTAAACATACAGACACTTTCGTTATACAGAATCAACATTGTGTAAAAGAAATCTTTCTGTCGTTGCAGTTTCACGGAGTTTTATTGATGTTTTGAGAGTAAAGTTATTAAAGCTTCAGTTCAAGAACTCCCTGCCTTAGTCAATTCTTCAAATGTGTCTACGATAACTCAAGTGCATCTCACCTTGCGATTTGCGACACCAAACGATACTCATTTTATACGGCACCTATTACGAGAAATGAACTATCGTTACAGTCAAACATCATCACAGTAGTGAAACTCCATATGACAGTCTTGCGTATAGAGAAACAGACCTGGTAAATATGAGCTTGCTCTTACAAACTTTCTACAGAAGTCTGTTATGGCCATATGATATCAGCGAAATAAACAATCATTATTTGAACTAATCTACATATATATGGAAGTACTTCGCCATTTTACAAGCTATATTTAACAGAGTACTGTGCCCTACATATGTTACACGTCTAGTAAAATGGGAGGGTGTGAGGACATTACAGCACAGGTTAATCCCAAGTGATGAAGGACAAAACAACACGGAACAGCAATATATATCTGAAAAAAGTTAATATTTGGATTAAAGTCAGGTTACAATGACAGCGGCACTCAGCCCCAGCAAGCGGGAGACAGCCGAATGTCTTACTTGATACATAAACAGTCTTCAAACATTAGTGGTATTTACCGTTACATAACAATGTTGTTTGCATAATATGTCAACATGACAAATTATCAATAAAATACCATAATAATTATTTACTACATTTCTTTGACGTCAATTAATTTTATACTGCTCTCTATACTCATCAGTAGCATTAAAATTAATAACTTTCAAAGGAAAAACGAAAAATATCGAAGTTACAGAAAATACGAAAATACACGATGGTCATAAAGGGCTTCCGTAGTTTTCCAAAAATTAAAAACGAGACAGAGCAACGTGAAAAGTTATACATACTTATTATGCAATAATAGTAACATTTACAATCTATTCCCGAGTGACGACGACCTTTGGAAATACGTTAAATGAACTTTTTGAGCAATGGAATTTCCCAACGTTATTATGTAATAACTTTCGAGCTCAGGCTCCGAGAGAAACATATTTACAAATCGAGTATATTCGATCAAAATAACTTTACTTTATGAAAAAAGCTCTAAACTAATTCACGAAGGTTTTATCTAGCATATTACAACGTACAAATAGCTTTACATACCTGAGAATTGTCAATTATTGGTTGAAAGTACGGTTACAATGACAGCGGCACTCAGCCCCAGCAAGCGGGAGACGGCCGAATGTGACGTCAGCACAAACGCGACAACCTCGTGGATAAAAGGCGCGTCATCAGAAATTGGTAAAACCAGGTTACTTTATTTACCAAACAAAGCAGATTGTCACTCTTTCCGTGATTGTTTAACAATAAAAATAAATCACTGGTTACTAAAAAAGTATTACCCCTGTTAAATTTAGCTGTGTTCATAACGTCTTGCCAACTATAATAACAACATTCTAATTTGTACAAATAATTGAATACTGTGTTTAACACATTGTCTTCAAGGGACACGAATTCTATCAAAAACCATTTAGTTCAAAATAAATCTGTGTATATTAATAATTGTCTGTCATTTAATCACATAAATATATTCTGACATCTTCATATATGTTTTATAGATTGATTCATTGGTATTTTCCACCAGGATAACGTAATATGATAGATAACTCGCTGAGAACATCAGCCTTGTAGACGAATTTCAATTCATCATGACCCTTGCTAACTTAGCTGAGAAGCCATTCATCATAAACAATTTTTTTATGAATATTTTGCTTCCCACCAAAAAATCCGAGGATGGTAAAATAGTAACACAATCGACTAAAATTTGGAGCTTTGGAGTTAAATCCACTTGAAAACAAACAAAATTATGCAATGGCTGCCATTTTGTTGAGGATGAGCTATACAGTGAATTTGTTCTCAAATTATCATGTTTACATCACACAGTGGTGAATATTGATATATTATGACATGGTTTTGCTCAATTTGATGAAATGCAAACCTATCATATGTCTAAGTAAAGGAGGAAGTTAACTTCCATGTTTCAAGTTAATATTTGAATTTGATCTCAAGTTATCACGTTCACAACACATTGGCTTGAATATTGTACAACATGCAATGGCGGACATTTTGTTTTACCGAGTTCGCTACAATATCCAAAACCATACAAATATAGCTAAAACCACAATCATGATAGCTTTAAAGAGAAACGGGTTGGAGGTCGTCTCGTTCCAAGTTGGTCGTGTCTTTAGCGGGAAGAAAGTCCGGTCCCATTGTGTCTTGATGGCGTCTTTAGCTCCGGGCCAAGAGTTACGTCCCTGTAGTCGGAACTGATATGGTGTGCACGGCCCGGTGAAACACTCAATAGCTAATTTAGGATCAGTCTTGAGTAATTTCTCTGAAAATTCAAAAGAACAACGAAGGTTGCTTATTCGTAACCATTGATATTATGGACCAGTCAACAGCAGTGGAAGTAAATATATTTAATAATCAAAAACACAGTACCAGCGTCCTACAGTAAAAGGGACAATCATTATAGTAGCTTAAACTGCGTTCGGGAATCCTCGTTGTCACAATTCGCGCTGTGCTTATGACATCATACTTAAAACGAAAAGCATTCGAGAGCAGTGATATTAGTCGAAAACTCGATTTCACAACCAGTAAATTCCGTGGACAACACCACTCGCCAACTCAATGCTTATCGAGTGAATCGAGTTTGTAGTTGTAATTACGGCTTATAGTTACCCAACGCGTGGTGATTGCGACTGTCCCGAATGCGGCATTAGGGTACACTAGCCATATACATGTATGCAGCAGACGGCTATGAACATATCCTATCTTTTTAAGAAAGCAAAACATTATAAACTCGTCCGGTGGATTTCCAACATTTTTGTCGAAAAATATCGATGTGGATGTAAACTTTGCGCGTTTCGGAATTTTTTTTTACACAACCAAATTCCCAAGAATCAATATCTAGTACGAACTTTTCGCCTTCAAATTTCTTAAATGAAGCCGCTTTCCGGGCGCTGTATGTTAAAGCACCTACATCTAAAACGCTGATAGGATAATAGATCAAATAGAATTAGACTGGATTATAATTCTTGGCAATTTGCCGATGTAAAAAGTTATCCGGAACTCGCAAAGTGTACATGAACATCAGTATGTGTCGAGAAAAATAACCAGATAATTGCGACGTACAAAACGAGGAAAGCATTTCAGATCTGACTTAAATCAAATTGACGTAACTCTAGTCTGGTTGAGTTGCCCCGAGAGTCTACTGAAAACTGTTTGAGCTACTGGAAGCTTACCCCCCCCCCCCTCTCCCCCTCCCCCCCATACTTACTGAAGTCAGGCCTACATCCCACGAGTGTTGCTAGCTCGTCCATGAATGGTATGAAGTCCACCTGGATCGTGTGTCTTGGTGAAGCCACGTATCTCTTCGCCATAGCGGTCTCCTTTGCTTTAATGTCAAACCACATTTCTCCTCGAGTTGGCAGCGTTGTGATGCCCTAAAAATAACGTGGATATACTGAGTTTTTTTTATTTTATTTGGGTTAAACACCGTACTTTCACTCCTGAGATGGGGCTCCATCCCAACCCTCCGCAATACATTGAAGAAACGGGGTACGAATCGTAAAGGATGATTGAGTATTTTAACCTGATTAACATACAAAAGAATGTGAAAACTATCCTAAGACATATCAACTGAATACTGTAATAGAGAGGGGGGGAGGGGGGGGGGGGGTCAGTTTATATAATGTCATTATACATTATATAATGTAATGGTTTATATAATATAATGTAAGAATAATGTAATGGAAGGGGTAGTTAAAGTTCATCAGTATGATGATAACACATCACGATTACCTGGTAGCCAGTACACAGAGGGTCTTACTTGCTTGCT
Organism: Mopalia kennerleyi; assembly: GCA_034783855.1. Classification (NCBI taxonomy): domain Eukaryota; kingdom Metazoa; phylum Mollusca; class Polyplacophora; order Chitonida; family Mopaliidae; genus Mopalia; species Mopalia kennerleyi. Next base: position 3,513 of record JAVFBX010248961.1, on the reverse strand, counting down.
GGGATTTTAATACTAAGATATGGTAAATGAACGATTCGTAATCCCTTCCCCAATAGTTTTAAGGAACCAGGTCTTCATGAATCTGTGTTATATGTTATAGATTGTGTTGCCGAGTTGTCTAGATGGGGGACTAAGATTTCTACGTGAAAGGTTGCTTTAAAAAATGTGTTAACGGATAAAGTTAATCCCAGGGCCAAGAGAGAAAACACTGTTGGTTGCTAATCCCAGTGGTACCGGAAGTAATTTGTGATACTCCATAAGTCATAGTTACCACAGGTTTTGTGTGTAGGTTACATTTATTAGCGATTTGCGATTACACAACTCTCCGAACAAATCTTGGAGAATAAGAAACGGTGGTATTAATTAATTATGTCTTCAATTTGTTCATTTAGGCCGGAGATCATTTCCCAAAAGGATGTCTTCATTCTGCATTGGCTAACCAGTCCCCCATCTGTTCCAATGTTCATTCTGACACAGCCTTGTTGAATCCATTTGCTATTTATTATTAAGCTGCTTCCAAATAACATTTATTTAAAATATTACACGATGAATATTTTGACATACCTTAAAGACTTGTGCTGCTAAGCGACACTGCATTTCCGATATAGGCATGATCGCTCCTATTGGTTGAAAACATCCAATAACAGCCAAAGTGGGTTTTTCTAACTCCGGTGGAAACATGTACTTGTAAAGTTCAATTCTGTTGTCTTTGACATCTATAACGGATTTGTCCAGAAAAGGAAATCCGAACCTGTATCCCGTGGCCAGAAAAATGACGTCAATGTTATCCTCAAAGGTTCCGTCGTCGAACTCCACACCCGTTTCTGTGATGTTCCGAATATTTGACTTGACCGTCAGAGCTCCACAAATGATTCTGTTGGGTAAATCGTCGTTGACCATGGGATGCTGGGCCAAGAATGCATGTCTAGGTTTCAGCGAGTATCGTACATGGTCAAAGCGTTTGTTAAGTTGTTTTTCTGCCAGACGATTCGTAACAGAAATAGGAAAGAGTCTTATGAAATGTCCCATTGACCGCGAGGCGATAGCTGTCATGTCCGCGGGCATACCGTCATCATACACGCGATTTAGTACCCATGATCCTCTCCTTGTGCTCAAGTATACCTGCCAAAAAAATAAGTTCAAAGATGAACAAATATAAATACATGGGGATTCGTCGAGTAAATGGGCGAGATAACTCCATGGATTCAGGAGGCTTGTAATCGTCCATACTCAGTTCAGACCATAGTATACTTCCGTACAAACACGCGAGCTACTGAGTTACATTATTGCCAGTGACTACAAATTACAGATCATTAGCCAGCATTATTGTGAGAGCAAAACTATAGGTAACCCCAAATCAAAAATCGACCGCGGGAATCGAACTTGCGACCCCAGGGTTGAGAGGGATTGTCTGGGCCAGAAATAATAACTCACTAGAGAATACCATCTAGGCCACTCATTCTGTATCCACCAACCCCTGCAATCCGATGGCAATCCAGCATAGTTATTTCGAACAAGACTTGCTTCATTCGGGCTCTACCTCTGTCGAAGATTATTTCACTTATAGGCGTGTTAAAACCATCACATATACACAAGTGACAAAACGCATTATTCCTTCGTGTGGCAAAGCAGAAATACAGCATTCTTAAAAATGGAACATCAAACAAATACTGCAGGTTTCGGAATGGAACCTCATGGTTCGTCAGATATTTCATGTTGTTGAGAGTTGACGATTCATATACTCCATTCGCAAACATGTAAGTATTGTATCGTTATACCGAATGTCTTTCGCACTTAAAATCACATTGTAAATCCACAAACGAGCAACCCAATATTCAGCATTTCGAAAAGCCTTTACTTACGGTTATTGAAAATATGAATTTGGTTGACATCATCCAAGATATCCGGCGGTGCGGAAGCCGCGCCGCCACGCGACCAACATGGAGAATAACAAAATGACGGCGAATCAATTGACACACTGTCTTCTGGAGAGTTACAACCGGAAGTAAAAGTCGGCGATATGCTGACGAAAGTAGTGGATTGCAGGTTCGTTGATACAGGTCTATACGCAGCTATATGTGATTGATTGATTCATCGATTGGAGTTTTATGCAGTGCTTAAGGCGATTTTATGACGGCGGTATATTCCAACAATATTTGACACTAGCACAACCAAGATGTGAAGCGTTTCTATAATGTTGGAAAGTTAATATTCCTCCAGTGCTAAGTAAATACAGCATTGCTATAGACAAACTGCCCTTAGGGCCGCAGCTATATGTGAAAATTGCTATTATCAAGATTATAAACAAACCTTAGAGACTCTGCTGAGCTCGACGGCCATGTCACCTCCTGAGTTACCGATGCCGATCACAACGATTCGCTTGTTTTCAAATCCTCGTGGTTCCTTGTAGTCATGGGAATGGATTATTTCACCTTTGAACTTTTCTTGACCAGGAAAATGCGGCACTTTCTTATCAGCATGATGCCCGGTGCAAATTAACACAGCATCGAAAATTTCTGTGGAAGTGGCTTTATTTTCGTCTTCTATTTCAAGCTCCCATTGTCCACTTTGGCTGAAATCTACGACTGGTTTAACTGAATTTACGCTCGTATTAAAACGAATGCGTTCCAACAGGTTAAATTTCTCAGCATAGAGGTGAAAGTATTTGTTTACGTAGGTATTGTGCATGTAGATAGCGTATTCTTTGGGAATGGGAAAATCGCTGTAAGACATCATTTCTTTGCTGGTGTTTATTACCGTTGACTTCATCACACAGCCCTGACCTTCTCTGGCATTTTCCGTGAAGTTCCACAAACCTCCTAATTCTCCAGTTCTTTCAAAACATACAACATCAAGACCTTCGTCTAAACAACTTTTAATGGCCGTTAATCCGCTAGCCCCGGCTCCAATAACCGCTACCCTTTTACTCTGAGACATTTTTAGGGAAATCTGTTCAGGATGAATTTAGAACAATTTGAATATATGTCTTCCAAACAGGGTTGAAGATACAGAACCAAACTTTGCAGTAGCTTTTGTTGTATTGCCCCCGCGTTCTGCTGTCAAATAGACGTAAGTGACTTCTTTCCTGGGAGTATGCTTCCTGCTTAGTCTTTCTGGCGGATTTCAATCAATGACTATTCTGTGAAGAAAAAGGAAAAAAGAACTCCGGATTATCTTGGAAGAGAAAACAGACTTATATTTTGAAAGAGCGAATATAGATGTATCTTAATATGAGAGAGAGCTTGGTGTATTTTCATGCGAAAGAGTATACTTATCTTGAGAGAGAGTACTCTTACTTTAGGAGAGAGTACTATTACTTTGGGAGAGAGTACTCTTACTTTGGGAGAGAGTACTATTACTTTGGGAGAGAGTACTATTACTTTGGGAGAGAGTACTATTACTTTGGGAGAGAGTACTATAACTTGGGGAGAGAGTACTCTTACTTTGAGAGAGAGTACACTATTTCGGAGAGAGTACAGTATTTCGGATTGAGTACAATAATCTTAGGAGAGA
>JAVFBX010248950.1:0-10113 GCA_034783855.1 Mopalia kennerleyi | reverse complement strand
GAGTGAGCTCCTGTTGTCATGGTGCTCTCCCAGCTGAGGTTCAACACGAAGCCGAACTGTTGATGTGAGTGAGCTCCTGTTGTCATGGTGCTCTCCCAGCTGAGGTTCAACACGAAGCCGAACTGTTGATGTGAGTGAGCTCCGTGTTATTATGGTGCTCTCCCAGCCTATGTGCAACACAAAGCCGAGCTGTTGGTGTGAGTGAGCTTTCTGTTGTCGTGGTGCTCTCCCAGCTGAGGTTCAACAGGAAGCCGAGCTGTTGGTGTGAGTGAGCTTTCTGTTGTCGTGATGCTCTTCCAGCCGACGTGCAACACAAAGCCGAGCTGTGGAAGCCTCTTTGTGATACTTCTTGTGAAGCCACTTTGTGATACTTCTTGTGAAGCCACTTTCTGTTACTTCTTGTGAAGCCTCTTTGTGTTACTTCTTGGGAAGCCTCTTTGTGTTACTTCTTGGGAAGCCCCTTTGTGTTACTTCCTATAAGCCTCTTTGTGTTACTTCATGTAAAGCCTCTGTGGTACTTCTTGTGAAGCCTCTTTGTGTTACTTCCTATAAAGCCTTTTTGTGTTACTTCTTGTAAAGCCTCTTTGTTTTACTTCTTGGGAAGCCTCTTTGTATTACTTCTTGTGAAGCCTCTGTGTTACTTCTTGTGAAGCCTCTTTGTATTACTTTTTGTGAAGCCTCTGTGTTACTTCTTGTGAAGCCTCTTTGTGTTACTTTTTGTGAAACCTCTTTGTGTTACTTCTTGTGGAGCCTCTTTGTGTTACTTCTTGGGAAGCCTCTTCGTGTTACTTCTTGGGAAGCCCCTTTGTGTTACTTCTTGTGAAGCCACTTTGTGTTACTTCTCGGGAAGCCTCTTTGTGTTACTTCATTTGACGCCTATATGTGTAATAAACAGATATTCTGAATTAAATCGGCGGAATGAACACAGGCATCAAACATAGAACAAACATATAATGGTTTTTCCTGAAGGCCAACCGACCAGAGGGCTCGTCATAGAGTTGGGGAAAGGCTTTAATAATGGCGATTTTGTTCAGACTGGGACAATAGTGGATCCAATTACTTTACTAAATACAGGTTGATTCTGTTCTGACATTATGAAATATTGTCACTTATGAGCTGAACTACAAAACATTATATATTGTCTGATTCACCAACAAATTTTACCCTGCGTATTAAAATATAATTTTGTTGTGGGCATAGGGCTTCCAATATGGGCACCACCGTCAGTACCTAATTTTGATAATTTTGCATACCATGTGACCCGCTCCAGCAAAATACGGACCAAGTCGCAAATCATTGTGTTGAGTGTATGGGAGTAGAAAGGGTAGAAATGGCATACTGTGTCAATCTTGAGATTTCATCGAAAATAAACTGAAGCAACTGTTGAGAGTTTGGAGTATCCTAGGGTAATGCTGCTATGGACTTTGATGATTGTTTTGGAAAGACAAAACATTAAATCTTTGAAACTAGTTTTCTGAAATATTATATCCGGTACAAAGACCGTCTTTGTCGTATTAAATTGCTATAACTTGGTCAATTTCAGAGATATTATAACAAATTATATATCATTTTAGAGGTAATACAAAGCTTTTTGCAATTATACTTTTATTATTATGCGGTTGAGTCCGTATTGTACTGGAACCGGTCATATAATTAGAATGTGTCCACTGGGAGTCCATATATTAATCATTTTCTAAAAGACAGTCATTTACCCTGTAACGGTATTCGTTTGTTTTATATCATTTACATACAAACAGTTGGCTCACAATGGACTTATTGCTATTCGAAGGATTGTCGGGTTTTATTTTCTGGTGAGTATACAATTTGTGAATATTGAGTGTCAAATTATGTATAATGTAACTGATATTTTCTTTTTGATGTAATTAAAATGTGATTCCTATGTGTGTGTTTTGGTTGTTACCCGTATACGATAAAGGTGTGGTGGTTTCAACACAAACACATTCTGATATCATACATAACACAATAAGCCAAAAGGAAACAAGAAGATTACGTCCAGCGTATGCGGGAGTCACGCGTTGTGGCTCAGACAATGACTGGGGTGGTTTCCACGACGTTTCCTTCTCGCCTTCCATGGTATTTAAGCGAGTAATGACTGGGGTGGTTTTCACGAGGTTTCCTTCTCGCCTTCCATCCTATTTAAGCGTTTATGACTGGGGTCGTTTTCACGAGGTTTCCTTCCCGTCTTCCATCGTAGTTTAAGCGGGTAATGACTGAGGTGGTTTTAACGAGGTTTCCTTCTCACCTTCCATCGTATTTAAGCTGGTAATGACTGGGGTGATTTTAACGAGGTTTCCTTATCGTCTTCCATCGTATTGAAGCTGGTAATGACTGGGGTGGTTTTAACGAGGTTTCCTTATCGCCTTCCATCGTATTGAAGCTAATAATGACTGGGGTGGTTTTAACGAGGTTTCCTTCTCGTCTTCCGTCGTATTTAAGCTGGTAATGACTGAGGTGGAGTTAACGAGGTGTCCTTCTTGTCTCCATCGTATTGAAGCTGGTTATGACTGGGGTGGTTTTAACGAGGTTTCCTTCTCGTCTTATAATCGTATTTAAGCGGGTACTGACTAGAGTGGTTTTCACTAGATTTCCTTCTCGTCTTCCATCTTATTTAAGCAAGACAGAGTGTGAAGTGGACATTCAGTTGTTATATTGTCATATTTGTAGAATAGTTTTCTTTAATGTTTGTTTGTTTGTAGAAATACGACTATCGGCATTGCGCAGAAACCGTTTTAAACGCTCTTCGGTTTCATCGAGGCTTTATTAATGTTGAAGTGAGTGGGTTGGAGACGCTACGAGATTGTGTAGAGGAAGTAGGTATCAGTTTTAACATCTTGCCGACTGGTTTGTTGATTGTTTCATTGCTTGTGTTATTGACAGATTGATCCATTGGTTGACTGCACGATTGAATAACGAATGAACAGTTGAATGAATAATTGAATGAATAATTGAATGAATGAATGAATGCATTGCTTGATATAATGAATAAATGATGGTTGGATGAATGGATGGATGGATGGATGGATGGATGGATGGATGGATGGATGGATGGATGGACGGACGGACGGACGGACGGACGGACGGACGGACGCACGGACGGGGATGGCAGACGGGGACGGATGGACGGACGGATGCTTTGCGGCGTAGATGGCTTCTTGGCTCGTTGACTGGCTAGCTGCATTATGATCAATGACTGTTACAGGTTGACTACAATGAAGGGGCCATTGTTGTGACGTTCACGATGCTTGACGTTGCGCCGATAGCTGGAGACGTCAGCAAAGGCGCCACAGAAACCTCACTTGACGCTGCGCAAAACAACTTCGCGAGCAAAATAAAGAGCGGTCAGTTTATTGTGTCGGTGTATAAAGACCCAGCGGTGAGAGTCCTTTCTTTTTATTCACAACCAAATTTATTAATACATCGCAGGCGGTTGAAGCCTTCTTTTGTACTTGTGGATTCATATCTGAGGGGCAACGGGAAGCTCATCTGTTTGTGATGCCTTTGTTTTGCGTCGCGTCGATCTTATCTTGTCATTGTGTTTTGCCAGTAATGTCGATGTTGGTTTTTCTTCACGCATTGGCTTGTCAGGTTCTCGCATGGATAAAATAACATAATGTACGGCGTCATACCCAACCAAGCAAAACCAAAAACCAGAAAACATCAATGAATGAATGACCAAAAGTAAAATAATTAGCTCTCACCCATGAGAAAGTTGAAACAAAATTAGCCTCTCTACAAATGGAAGGAGGTCACCGTCAGAGTCTCTCTGTGTGTGTGTACGTCGTGTTAAGTCAATTGAAGACAGATGCTCTCCTCATATATCTTGTTTAAAAGGGAGATAAATATATTACTCATATAACTGACAGCGCCATCTGTCGTGGATTTATACTATACTTTGACTCATAATCCACATGATGTTCTTAGTCAATGAGATAAGTGACATTGCCAGATACGCGAGAAACAGATGTATCTCCGTGTTTAGCCAACACAACAAGCAAATAGCCAATGCCCTGTCTGAATTAGTGGAAAAACACTATGCCATCGAGTGATCTAGGATAACTGTCTACATGGCGTTCGCTCCGGTTGTTTTAAGATATGCATTACGTTTTGTTCCAGCCTGTCACATTTACAGCACATCCTAACTCGGTGAAGAGTTTAAAAGTACGAGAGTGGTTGAACAATCCCATTATTCCTAACAATACAGGCTATTCTTCAGGTAAGCTTGTTTGAAAGTAGTTATTATTATTTATATGTCGCCGAAATACAACGATATTCTCCAATCATAAATGTGATATTCTATTGCCGTTAAAACAGTTTGTGTATTCATTTAGAACTGTTCTGGGTCAAACTCATTCGTTTCTATTATGACGTTACCTATGAACAGGCGTCATTTCACCACGCATCACAAAGGCTACACATTTAGTCATCCGCCCGGAGACCCGTCCATTCAGTGGAAGTCCGGATGGCTCCATTCCTTTTCCAGAGCAGAATTCGATAGCTGTTAGGTCTTTCTTTGTGAACTTGGCAGAGATATTCACCATCGGTTGTAGTTGTACCTTTTGCTATTAAGGAATAGCCATGTTTTTGTATAGAAGATGACATGTGGTTAACTTTTTTTGTCATGTATTTATAAGTCTACATTAATATAGCACCCTTTGAGGCCGTTAAGTAAAACTGTTTGCTATGTGATATGAAGAAAATTTGCCGTTATTTGAAGATGAAGGAAATATTGAATTTTACTGTGTCGTTGTAGGATCCGTGGCGGCAGTCAGTATCATTATGCTGATTGTTGGCCTCGTGAGCGGATGTGGCGTCATCATCGTCATTTACAGAAAAAATGGTGGATCCTTCCGACGGAAAACACATCCAGCAGAAAAGTTCGGTATTGACCAGGAAAGCAATAAACAAGAGACGAATGACAATTAAGCGGAGAGAAAGTGGTTGTCTAACTGGACACCAAGCTTTATTGTTCTATCGACTTTTCCCGTCAATTGTTCTTGAATGTCAAATGTGAGTTCCAATGATGACCATGAAGTGACAAGCTTAGTTTTATAAACGTGACAGAATCTGAAGGCTGCTGGTCAATGAAAACATCAGTTGATATTCTGGGTACGGAAGCCAGTCAGTGCCATATCGTACCTATCTCGTTATTACCACTTAGTTACTCGTCATAACCAATAAGCATCAGTCACGTAATAACTGGTACAAAAAGTAACTGGATGTATAAACAAACAACAATTAGCGTTTAGGACAGTTTCTCGTTGTCTCAATAAATTTAACAAAAATAGAACGGTATTTAAATTTACCAAAACCAATCCATCAATTAACTTGGTTTTTAAGGACTGTATTTATTAATTACGCTATTTGGAATTTAACTTGTACATGGTTTATACGAGATAAAAAAAAATAAGAACAGGTTTGCTCTTCCACTAAATTAAATTTTATTGTGCTACAAAATACTGATTTATGGTGTCTTTTCCATAAAAGTGTCTAACGTGTAACATTTTTATGTGTGGCTGCCCATATCTCCAAAGATTTTCTCGAATTTTACTTTAATGCTTTATTTATGTATTGTCACACAGTCATAGCTTCGAATACACGAGCCAGAAAAAAAAGCTAAAATCATTCGCCCCTGTCATTAATATGTCAGTCAGCCATTAAAACCTTGCCTTGGGCTAGGTTCGTTTAGGGTTTGGTTTAAGGTAAAGTGTGGTGTTATGTTTAAGGTAAGGTTTGGTGTTATGTTAAGGTTCGTTTAGGGTTTGGTTTAAGGTAAGGTGTGGTGTTATGTTTAGGTTCGTTTAGGGTTAGGTTTAAGGTAAGGTTTGGTGTTATGTTTAGGTTCGTTTAGGGTTTGGTTTAAGTTAAGGTCTGGTGTTATGTTTAGGTTCGTTTAGGGTTTGGTTTAAGGTAAGTTTCGGTGTTATGTTTAGATTCGTTTAGGGTTAGATTTAAGTTAAGGTTTGGTGTTATGTTTAGGTTCGTTTAGGGTTTGGTTTAAGGTAAAGTTTGGTGTTATGTTTAGGTTCGTTTAGGGTTTGGTTTAAGGTAAAGTCTGGTGTTATGTTTAGATTTGTTTAGGGTTAGGTTTAAGTTAAGGTTTGGTGTTATGTATAGGTTCGTTTAGGGTTTGGCTTAAGGTAAAGTTTGGTGTTATGTTTAAGTTGGTTTAGGGTTTGGTTTAAGGTGAGGTGTGGTGTTATGTTTAGGTTCGTTTAGGGTTTGGTTTAAGGTAAGGTTTGGTGTTATGTTTAGGTTCGTTTATGGTTTGGTTTAAGGTAAGGTTTGGTTTTATGTTTAAGTTTGTTTAGGGTTAGGTTTACGGTAAGGTTTGGTGTTATGTTTAGGTTCGTTTCGGGGTTGGTTTAAGGTAAAGTTTGGTGTTATGTATAAGTTCGTTTCGGGTTAGCTTTAAGGTAAGGTTTGGTGTTATGTTTAGATTCGTTTAGGGTTTGGTTTAAGTTAAGGTGTGGTGATATGTTTAGGTTCGATTAGGGTTTGGTTTAAGGTAAGGTTCGGTGTTATGTTTAGGTTCGTTTAGGGTTTGCTTTAAGGTAAAGTCTGGTGTTATGTTTAGATTTGTTTAGGCTTACGTTTAAGGTAAGGTTCGGTGTTATGTTTAAGTTCGTTTAGGGTTAGGTTAAAGGTAAAGTTTGGTGATATGTTTAGGTTCGTTTAGGATTTGGTTTAAGGTAAGGTTTGATGTTATGTTTAGTTTCGTTTCGGGTTAGGTTTAAGTTAAGGTTTGGTGATATGTTTAAGTTTGTTTAGGGTTAGGTTTAAGTTAAGGTTTGGTGATATGTTTAGGTTCGTTTAGGGTTTGGTTTAAGGTAAAGATTGGTGTTATGTTAAGGTTCGTTTAGGGTTTGGTTTAAGGTAAGGTTTGGTGATATGTTTAGGTTCGTTTAGGGTTTGGTTTAAGGTAAGGTTTGGTGTTATGTTTAGGTTCGTTTAGGGTTTGGTTTAAGGTAAAATTTGGTGTTATGTTTAGGTTCGTTTAGGTTTAGCGTAAGGTTTGTTTATGATCTTTTTCGAGTGGCTGACCAAATAAAATAAGGTGTAGTTAAACCCCCAGCAACGTTGCAAACAAAAAACCAACGTTGAAATATAAAATTATTTGACTGGAGCCCCCGACTAAGGTTAGATTTGTGTTTGTTTTTATTATTGGACTTCGTAGCAAACGAAATTTCACTTATATGAGGACATGTTGTCCATTTACAACACGTTGTGAAACCGAGAGGAAACCTCTTTAAAGTTACGCCGGTAGTTGCCAGAGTCAACTCGTGTGACTCCCTCATAAATCTGTGGTCGACAGGGGGATTGTGAGCGGTAATGTTGTCGAAAAGGTGGACTGTGAGCGGTACTGTGTTCGAAAAGGTGGACTGTGAACGATAGTGTGGTCGACAGAGAGACTGTGAGCGGTAGTGTGGTCGAAAAGGTGGACTGTGAGTGGTAGTTTGGTCGAAAAGGTAGACTGTGAGTGGTAGTTTGGTCGAAATGGTAGACTGTGAGTGGTAGTTTGGTCGAAAAGGTAGACTGTGGGCGGTAGTGTGGTCGACATAGGGATTGTGAGCAGATGTGTGGTCGATAGGGAGACTGTGGGCGGTAGTGTGGTCGCCAGAGGGACTGTGAGTGGTAGTGTGCTCGAAAAGGTGGACTGTGAGCGGTAGTGAGGTCGGCAGGGGGATTGTGACCAGTAGTGTGGTCGAAAAGGTGTGAGCTGTAGTGTGGTCGCCAGAGAGAATGAGCGGTATGTGGTCGAAAAGGTGCACTGTGAGTGGTAGTTTGGTCGAAAAGGTAGACTGTGAGCGGTAGTGTGGTCGACAGGGGGATTGTGAGCAATAGTGTGGTCGATAGGGAGACTGTGGGCTGTAGTGTGGTCACCAGAGGGACTGTGGGCTGTAGTGTGGTCTAAAAGGTAGACTGTGAGCGGTAGTGTGGTCGACAGGGGGATTGTGAGCAATAGTGTGGTCACCAGAGGGACTGTGGGCTGTAGTGTGGTCTAAAAGGTGGACTGTGAGCGGTGGTGTGGTCGACAGGGGGATGATGTACAGTAGTGTGGTCGATAGGGAGACTGTGAGCTGTTGTGTTGTCAACAGTGCGACATTGGGCGATGGTCGACAGGGGCACCGTGAACAGTGACAGGGTGACTGTGAGCGGTAGAGAGGATGACAAGGGGGCTGTGAGCGGTAGTGTGGTCCACAGGGGGACTGTGAGAGGTGGTCGACATTTGGACTATGAACAGTAGTGCAGTAGTGCGGTCTACAGGGATACTGTGAGCGGAAGTGTGGTCGAGAGGCGGACTTTGAGCGCTAGTGTGGTTTGCAGGGGGACTGTGAGAGGTAGTTTGGTCGACAGGGGGCATGTGAGCAGAAGTGTGGTCGAGAGGCGGACTTTGAGCGCTAGTTTGGTCTGCAGGGAGACTGTGAGCGGTAGTTTGTTCGACAGGGAGCATGTGAGCAGAAGTGTGGTCGACAGGAGCCATATGAGCGGAAGTGTGGTCGACAGGGGAACTGTGAGCGGTAGTGTGGTCGACAGGGGGACTGTGAGCGGTAGTGTGGTCGACATGGGGGCTGTGAGTGGTAGTGTGGTCGACAGGGGTCTGTGAGCGGTAGTGTGGTCGACAGGCACACTTTGATCGGTAGTGTGGTCGACAGAGGGATTGTGATCGGTAGTGCCGTCGACATGGGGGCTGTGAACGGTAGAGTGGTCGACATGGAGAATTTGAGCGGTAGTGTAGTCGACAGAGGGGCTTTGATCGGTAGTATAGTCGACAGAGGGGATGTAAGCGGTAGTACAGTCGGCAGGGGGACTGTGACGGGTAGTGTGGTCGACGGGGGGACTGGTCGGTAATGTGGTCCACATGGGGGCTGTGAACGGTAGTGTTGTCCACATGGGAGACTGTGAGCGGTAGTGTGGTCGACAGGGGAGCTGTCACGGGTAGTGTGTTCGACAGGGAGACTGTGAGGGAGTGCGGTCGACAAGGACGATGTGAGCAGTAGCGTGGTCGACAAGGGGACTGTGGCGAGTAGTGTGGTCCACAGGGGTACAGCTAGCTGTAGTACGGTCGACAGGGGTACATTAAGCATTAGAGTTGACAGGGGGACTTTGAGCGGAAGTGTGGTCGACAAGGGGGCTGTGAGCTGTATAGTGTGGTCCACAGGGAGACTGCGCGTTAGTGTGGTCAATAGCGGGACTGACCAGAAATGTAACCTCCACATCAATACCACCAAAAACAAATTTCTATCAGCACAACAAATAAAACAAGACCACAACACCATTTTTAGTCAGAACTATATTCGAGGGTGACAAAACGGAAGTTGGTAATAGTGGTCTTACGCCTGAAATGCCCACCAAAATTGTTAAAATTTTATGAAATTTTGACAATTTTACCCTGTTCAGAACACTATACTTAAGCTTTTTAAAGGGCAAGAACACAGAAATGAAAAACCAAAACTTGTAAAATTTTACTGAAAGAAAATGCCCATTTACTGAGCATTAATTATCCTCAAAACTAGACGTTTCTGTCAAATAACTTTATCTCCAGATTTACATAAGTTGGTAGGGTGCCTGGGTGAAAATGCAAATCTGTGAATTCAAAGCCATATGGGAAGATACATCACATCTGGCCTCAGTAGATCAAAAAGTGAAACATCCAAGCTGATGCAGTAAGATCCAAAGATACTCCTGGAACAAAACAATGTAGTGGAAATCAATTTCAGTCGCCCACTCATGGGTATAATTACACCACCCACCTGCAACATTATTAGGGACCCCTAGCCCTGAACACCCGCACTATTCTCCCACTTTGTACATATACTCAATCAAAAAAGAAACTTCACACCCATAAATTTCTAAATATTTTCCTGAAACTTAATACAAGAGATAGTATTATTATTATTAGAGGTAAATGCGTTGTCAAAGACATAATGACACACAGCAACTCCGACGTGCACAAGCATACAGTTCGTGCGAGCATATATCAAGGATAAAGCATTTTCCTTGTGTTCATAGTCAAGTGACCTTATGAGACAAGTGCAATTGAGCCCACGTTAGCACAGTAGAGTGACATCTCGGGAAAACAAGTTCTTACAG